>CM034544.1:103759-196466 GCA_020002185.1 Paraescarpia echinospica | reverse complement strand
GTCACGCTCATGCACACACTGAGCAACGTCCTGAGACACACGAGCAGGTTCGGGAACAATGTTTCGTATCACCATTTCACTACCCATTTAAGGAGTTCGAGTGCATTCCAGTTTTTAGTCGTCTCTCCTGTTTGCTGTTGTTCGTAACTATGGAGGTGACGTCGCACACGGCGTATCTCCCCGTTCACCCCTTCAGCGGCGATGTCGACGTAGGTATGAGTGAGTCGATCGATGACAGAGTCGATATCTTCATCATTGGTTGAGTCCATCAGGCGCTCCATATTGGTAAGAAACCCGAATTTGTCTTTCATATCCATCATGTGATTTGTCTTGTTTCTTATTTCCCCGTGGAGTCGATCGATGATCTGCAGCTGGTCTCACCTCACCTCCTCTTGTAGTGACAAGCCGGCATCCTCAGCGTTTTCTCCCGCCATTCGTCTTCTGCGCCGCACCCTTCTTTTTGGTGCTACCCCCATTTCCTCGCAGAACAACGTGACCTTCGCCTTTGCCTTTTCAACGACGTGTTCGCGTTCCTCTTCGCAGAATAGAACAAGAGCCCCGGGTTTGGTCGCGGAACTGTCCAGCCCGAGCCCAGGCTTTTGGAGGAATATCTAAACATCATTGATCTCTCTCACGACTTGACGCCAGAAAGCCAGGTAGGCAATGAATGTGTAAGTCATCACACATGAAACAATGTTACAAACACTGCGCGTTCGGACGCTAGTGCGCAGCAGTAACAGTGCGTAGACAGTTCGGCCGCCAATAGGCCTATAATAGACGTATTGTAGACCAGTTCGGGCGCCTGTGCGTTATGTACACCAGTATTGGCTAGTGTCAATTGAGTTACATTTAATGTATTCTAGCATGATTACTTCAATATCTATGTAATATAACAGCGATGTCTTCAGAATTCCTGGGGACCACAACGTATAAATATGTATGAATTTTGTCTAAGAAAAACAATCTCATCGCCCCCCCCCCCTCGTTACGCCAGTTACACGATACCAGCTGTGCACGGTCTGTGTTAAGCAGTCACCCACTATCCATGTTTCGTGGCCTCCTGTGCTACATCGTAGGGTACACTACAGACAAGTAAGTCCGTCTTACACATAGTATTGTGCCCTGTGACACTGGTGTCCGAGTGTCAGAGTATGTCTCACGCCCAATGAATTAATATTGACGTGAAAGGTTTGGTTGAGTTGCGCTACGTGTATTCAAGTTGACAACGGTGGCCGCGTTTCGTGTATTACGACCGCGCGCGTTTGCTCACTAATGCTAATTAAAGCAGCGGTCGTCTTTAGTGTAAACCAGGTTTTTCCTGAGAGGTAAAAACATGTCCCTTACCAGATCGTCTATGACGCCCCTGACAAATTATACGCTTAACGGTTTTGCATAGGTTGACCGATTCCTGTAACTTATAGATTCTTTAAAATTGTTTTTCGTTTTGTGTGATACGAACGTTGTCACCAATCGCTTAACGGCTACCAATCAATCCAAGCCAGTTCGCTTTATACGCAAGACTCGCAACAATACGATACATTGCCACACCTTGTTATATTTGCTTGAGATACAATAGTAACACGACATCTTGTGACTCGGGCAACCAGGTCCTAAAAGGCTGGTTACAACTAGCAAACAATTACGCTGCCCTCGCTTATTATATATTTACAGTATTAACTTGTCTTAATGTAGTTTCTTTCATAAATTATTATTGCATTAACGTGCTAATCGGGTTTGCACCAGTTGTGTCACTAATTGTGGTATGAATTTATAATCAAAACCGAAGTAGGCTATCACCAACATTAACGCCATAATTAAGGCGACTCCCAACACGTCAAGCTCGACTTGTTCGTCATATGTCTGGATAATTATCCACACATTAGTGACGGAACCGCGTCTTCCAACAATTCAGACGCGGTCCGTCACACTTGGATAATTAGAGAGTGTCTGCAAGCATACCGATCTCGATTCCCCTCCCTATCCCTAACGCGCTACGTAATCGGTGTCATTGTTGGAGACACGTAACCGTCAGAAGTGTCTGCATCACGGCGTTGCACTCGCCAACGTATCGTACATGTATGCCTTTTTCAGCTGGATATGTGATCTTAATCACAAGCTCAAATGGACAGACCATAATGCATCTAAATCATTTTGGAATTATGTACAAAAGCACATCACAGCGAAGATAGGATGTGCGGTTTTTAGCGCCTTCTATGAGATTTGGATTTGCCTGTTTATAATCGTAAGTACTTCACCCAAGACAACTTTTCTAACAGTTTATTTGCACAAATATAATGGAAAATGTGTTAGAGATTTAGCATATAGATATCTTACGGAAGATTTTTATAATGTTTTGTGAAAACAACAAAAACGATTGCACGCACGATTTGTGCCCCTACCGTTATATATTTCATGCTGAGACAGGTCTTAAAAAATCATTTTTCCGATGCATTAAACACAACTAGATTTAACAAGATTTAACAAGATTGCCATCCAGAGAATTAACTCTAGATGGCAGGTGGACAAGGAAGCCCTTTGGCTTATCGAGAGTCCAACCCTTTTATCTACATATATCCAGCCCTTCTGAGGTATGTGTCGATTTTATTTTTAAACATATTCACACTACTAGCACACACACAATCATCAGATAATCTGTTCCATACATTCACAGTCCTTTGTGAAAATGAAAACTTTCTTACGTCTAATCTACACTGTTCCTTTACTAATGTAACTTCATGCCCTCTAGTCTTTCTATGTTTCTTAACTGAAAAAAAAACATATTTCTATCAATATTTTCATAACCATTCAATATTTTAAACACTTCTATCTGATCTCCTCTCAATCTCCTGGTCTCTAGTGTTGTTAAACCACATTCTTTTAGGCGTTTTTCATATCTAAGATCCCTCAGTTTTGGTATTATTTTAGTCGCTCTCCTCTGTACTCTTTCTAGCATATCTATGTCCTTCTTGCGGTATGGCCTCCACGCTTGTATACAATATTCTAAATGAGGCCTAACTATTGTTTTGTACAGCGGTATTATTAGTTCTTTTTCTTTTTATATGCTATATTTCGCCTAATCAATCCAAGGATTTGATTTCCCTTTGAAGCTGCAATTCCACACTGCTCTGAAACCTTCAAGTCAGCACTAATTGTCAGCCCTAAGTCTTTTTCTTTTACAGTAGTACTTAGTACAGTTCCCCCCATTGTATATTCTACATATTCGTTCCCATGTCCTGTGTGAAGGCATTTACATTTCCCAAAATTGAACAACATTTGCCACTTTTCAGACCATTTGATCAACCTGTCAAGATCATCTTGTAAATGCTGTCTATCACCATCACTTTCAATCCTTCTAAACACTTTTGTATCATCTGCAAAATTCAACACCTTGCTAGCTATATCATCGTCCAAATCGTTTATATATATTAAGAATAATATAGGTCCCAGTACTGATCCCTGTGGAACCCCACTCAAAACTGATTTCCAGTTTGAAGCCTTCCCATCAACAACTACCTGTTGTCTTCTGTCAATCAGCCATTTTTCTATCCAGTTAATTATACCATTTCCTACGTCATGGGCCTTTAGTTTAAGCAGTAATCTCTGATGTGGCACTTTGTCGAAAGCTTTTTGAAAATCTAAGTAGATGATATCTACTGGTGATCCATCATCTACCCACTTAGTGATATCTTCCAAAAAACATAACATTTGTTAAGCATGACCTCGCTTTTAGAAACCCATGTTGAGATGGGTTTATCAAGTTATGTTTAACAAGATCCACCATGTGATCTTTAATTAGTCTTTCCTAATAATTTACCAAATCACCGATGTCGACTAACTGGTCTATGATTATTTGACTTGTTTCAGAATTTCTTTTTTAAATAACTTGAGAACAATGTTTGGCTACAACTTTCCGTTTCGGGAACCACTCCCTCTTCTAATGACAAGTTGAAACTGTTGCAAGCGGTATGCTAATTTGTTCTACAATTTCCACTAGTAGTTTGTGTGGAATACCATCCACTCCAGGTGATTTATTTTCCTTCATAGCCCTAATTTTCTTAGCTACCATTTCTGGGGTTACAATTAACTGTCTTAAATGGTCTGATTCTGCCCCCTTGAACTTAGCCTCTGGTACTGGCAGTGAACTAGTGTCTTCTCTGGTAAACACTGAACTAAAATACTCATTTAGGTCTTCAGCCATTAAGAATCCTTCTGATATTATATTTCCTGCACTATCTTCTAGAGGACCGACCTTATCCTGAACTTTCTGTTTGCTTCGAACATACGCATAACAACTCTTGCTGTCATGTTTTATGTTACAAGCTAATTTATGTTCATAGCTTCTCTTTGAATTTCTAATTTCAGCTGTAGCTTGGTTTAGTGCTTCTTTATAAATGTTGTAGTCTTCGTCATTTCCGGTACGTCTATATGACTTCCACATCATTTGTTTATACTTAATTTTTCTAATGGCTTCTTTCGATAAGTGTTTCTTTTTGGACCGTTTCCTGTGTTTTTTTAAGGGAACAAATTTGACGATGATGCATTCAATTTCACTCTTTAAGATATTCCAGCATTCTGTTGCTGTCTTATTCTTCAGTGTGTTATTCCAGTCTATCTTTCAAATGTTTCCTCGTTTCGTATATGTATCTTCCTTTGTGGAGTTTTCTCCACCAGACGATTTTTTATTATTTCTTTTCACGGATTTTTGCGCTTTTGATGGTAGGTATCTGGTTAATGATCACTTTCGCCCCAGGGCTCACGTAAATTTAACATTGTCAACTGAATTCGATTTCTGTGAGGGACAAATTAAAGTCCTAACACATTTCTCTCTCCCTGGTTGGTTCTAGCACACATGTTGAAGAGCTATCTTATTACTAAAACTAAAACTTGTGGTCCTCACTACCCATACTCTGTATAGGATTTCATTTTATAGCCACCCCATGGTTAAAATCCCCATAATAGCTTACAGTCCCTTTTGCTCCCCGGCGCTTCCTTATAGCGTTTGTGTTTCGATTTCCTCTTCTATGCTTATGTTTGGACTTCGATAAAATAACCCAACTGTTAACGTTGAGTTTCCTGTAACTATGTTACACCAAACAGCTTCTTCGCAATCTGCTTCTCTTTCTAATTTTATTTCATAAGCCTGGATAGATTCTTTAGTATATAAAATAACTCCACCTCCCTTTCTTCCTATTCTATCTTTTTCTAAACATTACATATCCTGTCAGTCCCAATTCGGCATCTGATATATCGGTGGTGGTCCAGGATTCGGTTATACCTATTATATGAGGGTCAATATCTTCTACCATAATGTTTAGTTCGTTTCTTTTGTTTACTATACTCCTTGCATTTAAACAAACACATTTATATCCAGCTTCAGAAGAGTATTCCAGACTGTTATTTGCTGATTTATTTGTGCTGTCTTTATCTATGCCTCCATTTTCAGGCTTTTCTGTGAGTCCCCCTGCGAATTTGGATTTAAATAGATGCAACCCTGTCCCACAATCAACAGATCGCAGCAGATTCTCACAAGGAAATACCACTGCCCCTTTACTTAGATGGAGGCCATCTCATGTACATATCTTCTCTCCCAACAAAATTTTACCCCAATAAATCTATAGATCCACGCCCTCTTTCCTCCGCATCTCAACTGGTGCGTTGATCGCCGCATCCTCTTTACAATTTCACCTTATCTTACTTGCCCCCTTCCTCCATTACTAGCGAAAATTCACCAAGGAGGATAACCTGTTTCCACTCTTGTCTTCTTTTGAAACTTCCTCCACTCAGATGTCTGTACCCTGAATTCCTTCAGTTGTTCCCTCCTTACGTACCGTTGTTTGTCCCAACGTGTACTAGTATAGACCCTTCCTTGCCATGCCCCAATACCTTCTCTACCCTTTCGGTCACATGCTCTATCCTAGCCCCCGGTAGACATACAACAACGTCCTTCCCCTCGCATATAGTCTTGTCTGTTTTTCTCAGAATTGAATCGCCCATAAACACTCTCTTTTCTCCTTGCCCCCTCAATCACTGCCTCGGAGTAGCTCCTCCGGTTTGCATATGTCTGGTTGTTGTCTTTTCCTCTTGTCGTCTTCTCTCCTGTCACATTCTCTTCCATTCCCTTCTTTCCTGCCGTGTTTTCTCTTGTCCCCTTTCCTCCTGTCATCGTCTCTTCTAGCACATTTACTCTCACTTCCTTTCGTCCCTTCTTCTTTCCTCCCATCACATTTTCTTCTCTCCTCTCCCGTCCATTTTCCTCGGCTACCTCCTTCATTACGGTCACTTTCTCCCCTGTCACCTTCACGCCTGTCATGTTTTCTGTTTTTTGCTGAACACTCTGTCTTCTTCCATCAATCTTCTGTCTCACAGTCTTACCAACTGCCTCTGTAGTATCTACCTCTTCACCACCTGTATCGCTGTCGTGTCTCCTCGTTCTCTACAGTCTGACTACCTGCTGATCTATCCCCACTGGCCCGTTTTCTTTTCCCCTGCCGAACACTTTTCCTCCGTCCCTCTGTTTTCTCAATGTCTTGTTCCTTCACACCGGTCACCTTCCTTCCTCTCAGTCTCCTTTCTTCAGTCTCCATGTCACAACTCTGCTCCTTCTGTGTTGTAGAATTCTCAACTCTCTCCGCATCATCCCTCTCTGCTCCATCTATTTCTATGTTGAGTCTCGCCTCCATCTCCTTCACTATATCCATCAACTTACACACCTCCTTCGTCAGACATTCCACCCTCAAACACCGAAAGGTGAATCCGTCATCTTTGGTCTCTGCCCATGATTTTGGACAGCCAGACAGCGCAAAATCCACCCAGCTCTGGCAGTCGTTGCAAACTAGGTGTCGTTTTGCCCTGAGTTGCCGCTTGCAAGGTGCCATATCCGAATTTATTTATGTTCAAAGTAGTTTTATGTAGTCTTTGAAAAGACTTTTCTGTGTACAATTTACACCAGATTGTTTAGGTTATAGTTAGTTATATTTGTTAACACACAGTGACACACCGTGCCTTACCTAGTTACGATGTCGATGACAATGTATTCAAGTTAGGCTTAGATACAAGGTAGTCTTTACAAAGACTGTTTCCTGTGTACTATTATACACTTTAAAAGATTGTTATTTCAGGTTTTAATTACTCATCTAACTACACCGATTATCTCAAATAACGCTATTCTATTGTCGTTCACGGTACGCTAACTTCGACAGTGACCTACTTTGTAAACAACGTTCCGATTACATTAACGTCCCCAATTATCGCTCGCAAATCGCCTAATTTTAATCTACCCTAGATTACTCCCTCTAGCTAACTTTTAACAAAAAATATTGCTTAATATATATATATAATTACGTTATGTATACTATACGCTCAATAATATCACTTATCTTGATCAAATATCCTTATATTTTCGCAAGTTTGCTGCACCAAATTCGAATCAATTCACCACCGGAAGTCCCCTAGAATCATTTGGCCAACAATAGACACCATTAGCTAACGCAATTCGCACAACCTGACGCCAAAAACATACGCCAACCGCAAAGGTAATTGAGTTCTACGTCACAGCTTTTGCGATCTAATCAGTGGTTTACGCGGGATCTGCAGTTCGACTTCGCGTATGAACGCCAAACATGGATATTTCGCGTAAGTACAAACGCCGACTTATTTCGTATATAAATAGTTATGGTAAATCAAATAGTTATGGTAAATCAAATGTAAGTATACAGAGTAATAGCTACACCTTTTAGGAACACGTGCTTATAAAGAAAGTTGAGGTATAAATTACATGTATGCATGTTTGACGACTTTTAAAAGGACCTACGACTTGCTTGTTTTCATCTGCAGCGACGCAGTGAGGCGCAATAACAGTGCAATACACATTTGTTTACTGGACAATACACATTTGTTTATTGGACAATACACATTTGTTTATTGGGCAATACACATTTGTTTACTGGACAATACACATTTGTTTACTGGACAATACACTTTTGTTTATTGGACTCCACATGCTTAGCTTGGGCTTATGCATGACTAAGCGCACCTATATACCATAATGTAACACATGTCTATCTAATGTTTATTTAGATGATGTAGAGTCAGGCTACACAAACTTCTATGATCCATTGTTTCACCTGTGGTGGAAAGGATCACAAGTCACGTGATTGCGCTACAACTTGGAGATATAACATAAAATGCTTCAGTTGTTTGGGATCTGATATTTCAAACGAGAATGCGTATGCCATGTGCGTCGCTTAGCTTCTCGAAGGCAGCGACGTCGGCGCAAGAGACGCACGGCTAGCAACCCTACTCACTCGGTCTCAGAGGGTGAGAATAAAGAAAGCTTAAAATCAGATGGGTCTTGCAATAGTTGTAAAATACAGTTGCCGACCGTAGTGGCGGAAAGCTACTGTCTGACTCGTCTAATGAGTGCGATGTGCGTCGCTCAGCTTCTCGAAGGCAGCGACGTCGGCGCAAGAGACGCACAGCTAGCGACCCTACTCACTCGGTCTCAGAGGGTGGGAATGACGAAAACTTAACATCAGATGGGTTTTGCAATAGTTGTAAAATGCAGTTGCCGGTCCCTTGTTACAGAAAGCTAGAGTCTGACTCAACCCACCTGGATGCAATCGTGAGAGACATGCAACAGATACTTACTGTGAAAGTGGAACAATTCATACAAAAACAAGACAACATAGCTAAGAAACTAGATAAGTTCATAACAGACACTACCACATAACTTGAGTCCCGCGACACAAGACATACTCCAGCTGCAACAACTGGTAAGCAGGGAAGAAGAACACGAAGTTCGTCGTGATTCCAATTCACAATCACACAGACGTGAATCTCAACAAGTTCGAGGGGAAGGTCGTAGATTGGGACAATTGGTACCATCAATTTGAATTCCTCGCGACCCACTACCGTTGGGACGACCGTGAACGTTTAATACGTCTCGTGTCGTGTCTCAGGGCCCTGCATTGACAGCCCACCGGAGCTTCCCTCTGGCAGAACGCAACGCCTATACACCATGCATTGCTGCTCCCCAGGAGAGGTATGGAAGCCGAAGACCCGCTCTAATAACGACACTTCGTGCAGAACTGTCTACCGTGCGACAGGAAGAGGGGGACAGTATGGACATGTTCGGGGACCGTGTCAATGCCCTAACTAACCAGACTTACCAGACATGGTAGATGATTCCACCCTCCAAACCCTGGCCGTGCCTGCATTTCTGAAGGGCTTCAGGGATAGGAACCCGGCTCAAGAAGCTTTCAGATCGATTCAGGAAGCAGCAGGGACAGTAACGCACATCCAGGGCGTGTCACGTATATTCGGTAATCGGGCAGTGTCCGCTACTTGACAGGTTTCCTACGATGATAGGCCTACAGCAGTGACAACTGAGGCTCTGACACATTCCCCGACTGACATGGACCTGCTTCACGGAGTAGTTAGCCAGCTCCAACATTTCGCTATTACATGCAAAGTGGCACCCACAAGTGATGCCCGTTACACTTGTGGGGGTTCTGGTCAGCGATCACGTGACTGCGCAAACAAAAAGAGGCGCTCGCTGTCGCCGCTCACCTGCTTCGAGTGTAACGGGAAAGGACATATCACTCGCGAGTGTTCTAACACATTACGCCGTCGCAGGAAGGTGACAAGAGTAAGTCGTAGACATCAACGTCGGAGCAGTAGCAGCAGCCCTGGCAGCAGCTCTACCGACTCTCAGTCTGATAGCCCCCCCTCCCCCCCCAACACATTACGCCGTCGCAGGGAGGTGACAAGTGTAAGTCGTAGACGTCAACGTCGGAGCAGTAGCAGCAGCCCTGGCAGCAGCTCTACCGACTCTCAGTCTGATAGCCCCCCCCTCCTAACACATTACGCCGTCGCAGGGAGGTGACAAGAGTAAGTCGTAGACGTCAACGTCGGAGCAGTAGCAGCAGCCTTGGCAGCAGCTCTACCGACTCTCAGTCTGAAAGTTCCCGTACCCGGCGGAGAAATCACCGACATAGCCCTAGACGGAGCCACCAACGCCAGAATGGTAGCTACCACGGGCTCGGAGAAGTCCTCGTCGTGGCGACCGCTCACACGGGCAAGGCAAGGGACATACAGGTGATGCGCGACATACTGTCACAGCCGTGATCGCAGCAATACCTCTCTTGACAATGATCGAGATCGGCCGAGGTATCATGACAGGGTCAATGCAAGAGCATATGACTATCGTCTCAGTCCTCGACCTCGTGATTTCTCTGCCTCCCCCTACGTAATGAAAAGGAGGCTGCAACATTAAGTGAGGGTGAATCCAGTTGGCCAAAGACCCACCCCAGGTAGTTACCAACATGTGGACGGCCAACAGCAACAGACCGAGTCAGTGAATGGGGGCACATTTAGGCCAGACAGTACACCACACCTTACTGGTCCCAGCGTCCATTCATACTGTAGACACGTTAATGGTTGTGTATACTGCTGCTCAGATGGGGAGTGTGGGCTCGACTTCACAGAACCTCCCCATTCGCTGCCCGCCCAGCGACACCTGTTCCAACGGCACATTGTCCTAGTTAAGGAACTGGGGAAGCCGGTCGTCCTGCACCTACGTCCAGGCGCCGATCACCCCATGTCGGCAGTTATGTGTGAGTCGTTGGTCATCCTTACCCAGAACACCCACCGCCAGCAGAAGATCCAAGTCCACTGCTATACTGGTGACTTTTGAGTGACCCCAAACACAGTGTTTGGGGTCACTCAAAAGACAACACGGGCGGCGGATTTCGCGGATGTGGCTCGCCACATGGATCTCGCTCGTCTCGTGTTGGAGACGGACTCCCCCATGCTGTCACGGGGACACACTAGTGGGCACCCTTATGAAGTAGTGGGCCACGCCACCAAATTTGCTGCAGTTCACCGGAATCTCCCTGGCTGGGTTGTGCTGAGGATCGTCGCCCTCAACGCAAGGGCATCCTATCAGGTGTAGGCAGGGGATGAACCGGGTATATAATTATACCCACATCTACATTACATTTGTTATTTATTTTATTTAATGCGTTATGGATTTTTTATTAGGGTTATATCTTTAAAAATAAGGGGAAGAGAGGAGATCAAAAAGCATACGACTGTAGTCCTCGGCCCCATGATTGTTCTCGTGTAATTATATCGACCTATTTCAGTGACGGATTTTCCGTAATCATTAAGGACACGCAACGCAGATTACGGCAATACGGAAACTGTCGCCGTATTAGGGGGGAAAAAGCCACCACTGATATTTTTAACATGTCCCATATCACATAAATCTATAAAAAAACACTCTAGACGCCAGAAAATGTCCTAACCCGCGCAAAAAAAAACTAATTCAGATGAAACAATTATTATTGTCTTGATGACGTTACCACAAGCTCCAGCGCGTCACTGGCAAACCAACTTTAGCTATGGCGGAGAAAAGATCTACTTCTGATAACGCAACTGTTCAAAAAAGAAAGCTAAAATAGAGCAGACGTATAAAACCAACTACACGGAGCCGTGGCCCGAGTTGATAGCATCATCACGAATACCTCGAGTTGACGAGATCGTCCCAGCCGATACGTGGGGTTTTCACAAAAGCAAACTGACGAAGGCCGAAGCAGCGATGTCAGACTTGTGGGCAGAGCTCAACTTGCCAATTTCCGCAGCAGAAACTTCACTTTTCCGTAAAAGTGATGTTTCCGGACCCCGCTATTGCGCGGAAATTCCACTGTGTGCGCAGCAAAGCGACAGCGCTGATAAAAGGCAGGAAATGCGCGAAGCATTCTAGTAGAACGCATGCGGTCGAGACTGTTCATCCTATCGATGGACGGAAATGACGACGGCGGGAGCTAGCAATTCCCACTGGTCGTCAGGACGGTGGTGCCGATGACACTGGAAGTGCGTTCCGACGCGTATTCAGTACTGGTGTGCAGAGGATCGGCAACGGGGGAAGCCATCTCCAAGCTCATAGACGGAGAGTTTGAGAAGCATCACGTTCCCTGGGAGAACTGCCTCGCTCTTGGATGTGACAACGCCATTGTCATGACTGGGAAGGAGAAGGGGGTGTTCGCCTTGTGCATGAAGAAACACAGAAACATCGCTATCGCCGGCTGCACATTACACCTCGTATATATATATATGTCAGCCAATGTCCGCGTCGGCCATCTTGATCGACGTATTCTTCTATTTCCGGAAGAGTCCTGAAGCAGTTTCAATGAGTTCTTGAACTTGAAGTTGACCAGCAGAGGATGTTGAAGCATGTGTCGACGTCCTGGCTCAGCATCGGTCGCTGTCTGTAGCGCCTCCTTAAAAAATGAGAGGCGCTGAAGGCCTATTTCAAGGCCGAATAATCGGCACCCGGGAAGACGGCTGTGGAGCAGAAGAGTCGCGTCGGGAGAGTTGTCACTTTCCTGAAGTCACCGACGAACCGCCTCTACTGTCTGTTCCTTCTGTACAGCAACGGCGTCTTCGATGAAGTGTTGCTGAGTCTACAGTCAGACGCCCCGAAGGTGCATTCCCCGTGTCGCAGCCCATGATGCGTTTCGTGAAACCAGCGGCCATCAAGTTATACGGGTATACAGAGATGGATGCCGTCCAATACAAGCTGGCATATCACCAGAAGACCAACGTAGACCTCATGATCGGAACTGAAGCAAGGAAGTTCATATCTGAATGAGAAACTAATGGTCTGCGTCAGGCTCGAATTTATGAATTCTTCCGTAGCGCCCTCACGTATTTCGAGACAGTGTGCGATTACCTCATCGCTAAGCTGCCGCTGCAAGACAAAGTATTGAATCGAACTCAGTTTGCGGATGTCTCCCTGCAGACGGGCGCTAAATCAGCAGATCTGTTGGTCTTCATGAACACTTTCCCGGCGCTGATGCCAACTGGCTCAACGCACGTCCCGCTGATGTAGGCGTTCGCTAAATACCAGTGCACGCCAGTAGTGTATAGGCTGTTTTGGGACCCCATCTACAGGTGAAATTGTGGTGTTTTTAGCGATAATAGGGAGGTTTCGAAAGCCGCCCCCCTGTCGGAAGTGAGTAGTCACGTGACCGGATGTATGTAGCGCCCCCTGGTGGCGGTGTGAGTAGCCATGGAAGTCCTATTGTGTATATGAGGAACGAAAGACCAAAGAGGAAAGTGTAATAACGAAAGATCAAAGAGGAAAGGTGTAAAAGGTGATGAAAGGAACGAAAGATCAAAGAACCATAACGAAAGATCAAAGAGAAAAGTTGTAAAAGGTGATGAAAGGTGTATCATGAGAGATAAAGAAGTAAACTGAATGATGTTTTGACGAGTAATAACGAAAGATCAAAGAGAAAAGTTTTAAAAGGTGTGTATCATGAGATAACTGAATGATGTATTGACGAAGTGATATGTAAGTCTACTTATGTTATATACTGAAAGATGTGTTAAAATATGTGATGTATGTATGCATGTATGTATGAATGAAAGAAGAATTATTATTATGCTAAGGTAATAACCGATAAAAACACAGTTTGAAAGGTGATTAGGTGTTTAATAATGAGCGTTCATCAACAACATGTTAGCGTTCAAAAATTGTCAAAGTTTGCGGATGTCTCCCTGCAGACGGGCGCTAAATCAGCAGATCTGTTGGTCTTCATGAACACTTTCCCGGCGCTGATGCCAACTGGCTCAACGCACGTCCCGCTGATGTAGGCGTTCGCTAAATACCAGTGCACGCCAATCGACGACTGCGTCCGCGGCAGAACGGATCAGTCCTGGAAAGCACTAAGTGACAAGAAGAACGACGACGATATGAAGCCATGTCAGGCTCTGTCTAGTGTGATGCTAAGTATTCTCACCATCCCTCACAGCAGTGCGCATTACGAGCGTGTCATCTCCTGCGTCAGACAGAACAAAACCGACACGCGGAATGCGCTGGGCGACGACACACTGGAGTCGCTACTCGTGCTCTCATCGAACTCAGTGAGTTGCATCGACCGCGAGTACAGAGCCGCCACAGTGAAGAGTCTGCAGAGCGCGTACCACCGGTCACTGAACACTGACAAGGAGCAGTAATGCCCGCCTAGGGTGTGTCAGCTGGGGTGTAGGAACACGGCACTCAATTTACACATGGACCTCCACAATTATACAGGCGTTTTCTTTAGTCTACTGACTCTGTCACTGGCCGTTCCAGCTCAAATCCCGGTGCCGTGGATATATATGTCAATACAATTGTCATGTATAAGTTGTTGTCATGTTGTCGTTTACCATGTATGACGTGATATGTGTATGTAACAATTTAATGAATTAAGATGACGCCATGTATAAATTAAAATATGTTAGATGATTATGCTTTCCCGAAAACTATAATGATAAAAAACAATAATTATATTGCAACTGAAATAAAAACTACGTCATGTTTATATCAGTCTTTACTCTAAACGTGTTTTAGTTTAATAGAATAATTTAACATCGATTGCGTTAGTTAATTGATTAGGTAAAGATAATACAATCCTGACTATATATGAATAGCTGTTACCCGTTCTAACTCAATGGCCAATTGTGCGACATTGGTTGAATAAATATTGTCAATTGTCTAGGGGACTGTTTTCCACGGTAACTGCAAACACAAACCCTTTGAAGTGGACTTTGTTGAAAGCAACTGACACATTGTAACTTATTTGCGTTTTGCAACAATGTATCTCCCTTTGAAGTGTTCAATGAAAGACTTTGATTGCCGACAGTATTTAAAACATTGTATTAACGTAATAATGGCAACAAAGTATACTTTGCGGACTATTCAAGGACTCGTTCCTAGATAGTACATTGTTCCCAGGCACTGTCAAATGGCCTGCACGTGTGAGACTGCCTGTAGTATCTCCTTCATCGTCATCATCATCATCATTGTGTAGCCTTAGTGTCCCGTGGTTGGGCGAAGGCCTCAGCATGTCGTTTTCAAATCTACCTGTCTTGCGCTATCCTCTGCCAGATGGTGCCCTTCCAGTACTCGTGTAGTTCGTCTCTCCACCGTCTCGCCGGTCTTCCTTTAGATCGTTTCCCTTCGTAAGGTCTCCAGGTTGTGATACGCGATGTCCATCGGTTATCTCGTAGTCTGCTGATGTGCCCTGCCCAGGTCCACTTCTGCCTTCTGATTTCTTCTATCACGTCTATGACCTTTGTCTTCTGTCTTACCCAGATGTTTGTTTTTCTCTACCGATATGTGCTGTTTAACATACTTCTTTTCATCTTTGTTTGTGCGGCTGCTAGCTTGTTCTTTGCCTAGATGGTGATTGCCCATATTTCCGTGCCGTATGTCATCGCTGGAAGTATGTATGAGTTGAAGACTTGTCTCTTCAAACAGGTTCCAGTTACCCTTGAAGATGTCGCGGTGTTTGGCGAATGCTGTCCAGCCGGTGGTGATCCTTCTTTGAATCTCCTTGTCTTAGTTTTTGTCTCTGATACTGTATCGGTGTCCCAGATTGACGTAGCTTTCAACGTTCTCTCTCTGCGTAGTGTCGATATAATATATATATATATATACTCCTAAATGCGGTTATCGGGAGACTTCGACTATCGAGAGACATTACTAAAACCTGCATAACTTCTAAGTAATTTTGTTAAATGCCTTCACATTTGTACCATTAAACATCATTTTCGTTAGCAGTTCTTATGATATGCTTCATAATGGAATAAATAAAGAAAACATTATTTTGTATGTCTCCCGATAGTCACGGCCTAAATGTATGCACAAATCCGACTATCGGGAGACAATCACATGTATATGACAAAAACCGACTATCGGGAGACACGCTGTGTCATTTGACTAATGTATTGATACTATATACATCCCCATGAAAACGGCTGTCTGTCGCCAACAAACGTACGTTTTGTCGTACATATATTATACATATATAATGTAATAAATGCATCATTATTATTAAACAGTTTGTTTATCTGTATGTGTGTGCCCCCATATCTCCGTAATTTTTGCTTAAATTTTGTATGCGACCTGGCGGACCCATACGGGTGGTTCAGATATGTAGACTTTTTTTAATTTGTCCTGGGGTCGGGATCTTGGGGGTCACAATTTAAAAATGGCCCATATCTCCGTCAGTATTGCATGTACGTGGCTGATATTTTGTACGCGACCTAATGGGCCCTTTGAGGTGGTTCGTAGATTTAGACTTTTTCGAAATTTGTCCGGGGGTCGGGATCTTGTGATCATAATTTTAAAATGCCTCATTCTTTGTCAGTTTTCATGTATGGGACTAAAATTTGGCATGCGATCAAACCGGCCCATTCGAGTGGTTCGTAGATTTTTTTAGAAATTCATCCGGGGTAAGTTTTTATTGTATACCTTATGTGGCTTAAATTAGAAAATATATAGGACTGCCCCCCCCCCGTGCAACGCCGAGTATCTCTGCTAGTAAACTAATATTACTGTCAACAGTAATTTCCAAAGTGTGCACATATTTTTTCCGGCGGCAAAGGAAGAGTGTACCAAGTATACCAAATGTGGTCTTATCGTAACATGACTCGTAGATTATTAGCATCGAGCTTGGAAACAGTGTAGAAATATGTGCGATACATAATTCGATATTGCTTAATTGGCGCCAAATATTATATTCTGTATTGATCAGCATACATGGCCTATATGCGATCGGTAATGACATGCCATAAAAACAAACGCAATATAATTTTTCTACCGAACACCGACATAATAACAGAGTACGTTCAAACAAGTATTTTATTTTCTAGATAAAACACAAACTACGCTACTTATACAGCCAACGGAAAACACACACATATTATTTACACCGTTCGTTAGCAGCAACACAAAATCGGTTGTCAACATATGAACATCATGAGATCCCACCGGAAAAGGACCCTTTAAAACCAGTGCGAACTCAAAGACAAAGGCAACAAAGGTGCAAAATTTCCTGCGTTGGGAAGAATATCTTATTGTTGCCAATGTTGACGTATGTGCTGCCTTCCCGCGTTTACTACAAAATTATCTCCTTTATTTTGAACAAATTCTTTGTTTTTGAGTCTTCTTTCTGCATTTATCTCCACGTAATTGACATCTTGAAGCGGATACAGTTTTACATACCGTAAATCAAGACACCTTTAAAATTGCAATATTAAGGGGAGACACCCCACCTAAAATAATGTTTACTCACAAAGCGTTTCCACCATATTCTAATAGCTTTTTATCTTTTGTTAGCTATCAGTAAAGTTCACTTTTGTAATCATTATGTATCTGTAAATCAATTGTATTCAAGGTTAAATGTTACCTCTATCAAGTAATCAATCGCATTATACAATATTTTATGGCCATTTACAGGAAGTCACATTTTTTGCATCAAGAATTCACAACATTCTGCATTGTTGTATTCACCAGTACATGCTCCGAAAACTGTCTAAAAACATGCCTGTTTTATGGAACACCTTTGTGTAGTATAAAAATGTGCTGATTAAAAAAAAATTACGACATAATTATCAAATTTATATAAAATAGAAATATTCCAAACATTTAAATATCTTTAGTCAAGTTTTAGAGTTAATAAACCAATGATGATTATGAAAACATTATGATAAAAATATCCATAACTTTTAAAGAGTTGTCATTTTTGGAACGGCTCTAATTCAAGATGTTTTGCTTGTTGCCATGGAAACGGCGGTCCAGTAGAAAAAAAATCAATATAAATTTTGTTCGGTATGACCCACGGTATCTCTTGGTCCAAAAATCCCATTAATTTTGCAATTAAAACAAATCCCATCTAGCTGTGGTGTCTCCCCTTAACACACATATGATAGTGTTGGTTATTAATAACTATTGGAAATGTTTTCTTAATGATAGGAAGATTGGCTTCATCTCCGGCGGACGATTCTCCTTCCTCCTAATTCCTCAAATCTGAAACAGGCAAACTGTGCAAACACAATTACATACAAACCAACTTTATTCACTTACGTACGTTTTAATGCGTACCAACTTCATACACATACATCGCTTTAACCAAATACCAACTTCTTCAATGAAAGCCTTGAGCAAAAGGAATATCCATTAACCAAACAAGGTATTGTAAATGAATACTATGAAATACAGGCTGTATCTCCAAAATGAATTATTAAAAATACCTGTAGTTTTAGGGGTGCACAAAACAACATAATAAAAAACCTCTATATATATAATATATATATATACAGCATACAATGTACATGTACGGCTAGATGAATATACCAAACACATTATTACTCCAGCATATAACAACCAGCCTGATATATTACCTAAGCGAATCGCAAAGCCTTTCGAATCCGTACCTGCTCTTTCTTCTGTTCGTTCAGCAACTTCGTCCTCACTTTCAGGTATCCCATTGTTAGTCCCTCTTCTTCCATGAAGCTTTCTACCAGATGCTTCCCTGTGAAAGGATAATGATTTAATCATTTTAAATCTATTCTGTTGTAATAGACTCTACCGATCTAGTGATCAAACGCTGATATTTGGAACACGGATTATGAGCGCCTTATTTGGCGGATAAAGGCGTAGCACAAGACGTTGTTATTATTTTTATCACAGTAATTAAGTAGCGAAAGGTATATGTGTGGAAATGTATACTGAATGGATGATTTAAGTGTTACGTATGTATTGAACACAATTGTATATACATGTATATATGGAGCAATCTGCAACATTTTAAATTTACCTGGAAGATTCCGGTGTGGACTTGGGAGTATTATCCAATGATGGAATTTTTCATGAAGCTTCCGTGTCATTTTCGGAGTCCACTTCATTCGGGCTATGAAAATAAGTTGATCATTATTTTATGGAATAACTGAATCGCAACATGTATAACAACAATTCGCAGTAAGCAAGGTGCTGACCGATAATTGCAGTTACATTGGCTTTCCCACCAAAAGAACCTAAATAAAATATTAAGATACATTAACAGTTTTTTAACATTCATGCTAATATTTAAAAAGTCACACATGCTATATGCAATTATAGGCTGCCTTCTTGGAACAGGTCATAAATGGTGAATAAACAAACCTTGTGCTATTTTGAAAGGGTTTTTGTCATTGATATTTACCGGAATTCTGAGAAAGATCTGCATTTGGAATGGATTCGGGAGATGTCACAGATGAGTTGGAAGACGTCTCATGTGTCACAATTGACTCAGTTGATGACTGGGAAGACATCGCAGTGGGACATATCGCAGCGGGCAGAGACACTACACTGCTTGCGTTCGACCTGACAGCTGGAAGGGAAGACACTGTGAAAGGGAAACACTGTATTCACAAATACAATGATTCACATTACATAGTTGAATAGTGTAGATTGTCAACTGGAGAGAGTATGTGAAATGTCTATGAGCATGGGCGTGATATGGTTTCGTTTAGAACGAATCAGTATCAATATGCTGTGTGAACATCATAAAATACTAGTTATCAAACGTAACATTTAACAACCATTGTATAAGGTGGCTTACCTCTGATTTTGGACAATGGTTTATATTCAAATCCGTCTGGATCTAACCCAATATTCACCCACCATTGTGCGTTTTCATTTTGAGAAACAACTCCACCATTTGACTGCAGTCAATGACAGTATTGATAAGGCTTCATATAGTGCAAAATGTAGTTGATTACAAACATGAGTAGATAGTATGCCCTGTACGATCTCAAAAGCCTACTTATAAAAAAGAATTTAATGACCCGCTAATGGCTTTTGCACATCGCTGAGTCAGCAATAATGCGAGACTAATCCTATGCATAAAAAAAGATCAAAGGCTTCGTGGTTGACACTAATGAGTTTGGGAAACCTACTTATAAAAAACGTGATTGATGAGCGATGTAATTTGATACTAATTGAATGATTGACAGTACACTAGAGAGACGCCACCTAGCGGTGAGTGCGGAGAGTATTTTAGTCCTAGCGATCAACGCCGTACCTAGAGCGCGCTGACGTAAGCAATAATGCGTTTATCGCGCTAACCACGCTAAAACCATGGAACATTCGTAGTGCTGACGTTTGTAGATTCGAGAGGTCACCTAGCGGTGAGATATAACCGGGGCAAAACCCTGCATAATCCTTGGCGACGGTCTTGGGAGAGTGTTCGCCTAGGGATCGAGGGTTTGAACCCTAGTCGCAGCTTTTTATTAGATTCGGGAGGTCACCTAGCGGTGGATCGAAAGGTCAGTCGCAAGTGGTATATAAGCGGTGGCGGTAGCGGGTGATCGGTAGTCGGTACGATGTCGCCTATAAGGTTTGGTGGATCGCGGTCGTTCTTGTCGAATATGTATATGCGTCGACTGTCGGCGTTCGGTCGAGGCTTTCGATCCGTCGAGCACGCCTATCAGTATAGGAAAGCGCTATTCTACGAGGACGTGGAATGCGCCGAAATAATCAAAAGTTCGCTAAGCTCTTACGCAGCGAAACGACGCAGTTACGACATTCGACTAAAGAGAATGAGAAACAAATGGACCGACGTTAGGGTGAAATGTATGAAGATGTTGTTGAAGAGGAAGTTTGACGGATCGAGCGATTTGAAGGCTGCACTGTTGGCGACCGGGGACGTCGAATTGGTGGAATGGGTAGCGAGTAAGGAGGGTTTCTGGGGTAGCGGAATCGCGGGCGATCGGGGGAAGAACACGCTCGGTAAAATGTTGATGGAGTTGCGCGATGAGTATAAAAACGAGTAAAAAAGTGTTCGTCGTTCAGTCGTGAAAAATGAACGGACCGTCGTTGAAGCATCCTTTTACGTGTATAGTAGCCGGTCCTACGGGATGCGGTAAGACGACGTTCGTCGAGCGTTTGATACGTTACGACACTATGATCGATCCGCCGCCGGAGAAAATCCTGTGGTGTTACGGACAGTGGCAGAGCGGCTACGCGTCTATGTCTTCGAAAATAGAGTTCGTAGACGGCCTGCCGGATCCGAAACGTTTAGACGGTAAAGCGAGAACGCTTCTAGTACTCGACGACCTCATGGAGGAGACCGATAGCCGGGTGACGGTACTATTTACTAAAAAAAGTCATCATTGTAATACGTCGGTCGTACAATTACGTCAGAACATGTTTCCGAAAGGGAAAGAAAACCGTACAATCAGCCTGAATGCTCAATACATAGTTCTATTCAAGAGTCCTCGAGACGCGGGTCAAGTAGGTCACCTAGCGAAACAGATGTACCCGGGAAAGGTCAACTACATGATAGAGGCTTTCAAAGACGCGACGTCGTCGGCGTACGGGTATCTATTAGTGGATCTGAAACAGGAAACGGAAGAGGACATGCGTTTGCGTACGTGCATATTTCCGGACGATGACCTTCAGTACGTGTACGTACGGAAGGGTGGCGGCGGTGGTGGTGGCGGCGGCGGACTATAAGAAGAGAGGGACGACGGGGCGTACGTTTATTAGTCGCTATGACGGGGCGCGTGACGGGAGCGAAGAGACGACCGAAGGTGGCGGGACCGACGAATCAAATAAAGAGACACATCGTCGCCCTGCAGCTGTTGGAGAGACATAGGCGGAACATCGCTCTGCGAAAAGCGCTACTCGCCCACGCGGACACCGGTCTCATTTGTAGTCTGTGCGATTGCGCGTACAACATTCTGAAAGGGAACGTGAAGTTGTCGCCGAAACAGAAACGCGTATTGTCGAAATACCGGGATCACCTGCGTAAACTCGTCGACAAACACGTGACGCGTAAGCAGAAGCGTGTCATCTTGCAAAAGGGTGCGGGTGGTTTTTTGACGGCCCTGCTAGCGCCGTTAGCGAGTACCGTTATCTTGCCGCTGCTCAGACAGGTGTTCGGCGGTGGCGCCGGCGGTAATTGATGCAGTACGCGAAGAAGATGGCGTTGGTCGATCCACGATTGGTGGAAAGCCTCCTGCCACGCGTCGATCAGTCGTCGAGCACGCCTCGATCACGTGTGCTGGGTAGTCTTGACAGCGACATGAAGGACATTCTAGAACGTTCGGATTTATCGGAACGAGAAAAGGTAGCGTCGTACAATCAACTGCTGAGTCGGTACAATACGATAGAGACGGCTCGAGCGGCGCAACCGGTACGCGTGTCGGTGGTGAACAGCGGCGAGACACCCGCGGTACCGGTGGCGCCAGCAGCGGCGGCGCCACCATCGTCGGAGACGATAGAGCGCGAAATCGTAGCCAGCATGCCGAAAACGTTGAAAGAGAAGACGAGACTGCTGATCGAAAAAATGAAAGCCGATCCGTTGTCTCGATGGAACGATCGCGGTGAATTCGTGTACGACGGTAAAGCGATCGCGGGGAGTAATATGGTCGATCTAGTAAACGATCTCATGCGAACGAGATCGAAGACGACGGCGCCCGTAGGATGGCGGGAGTTCGGATTGCGCATGAAGGATATGAATATCCCTATGGAATTCGTAGGCAACCCGCGCTATCGTTCGTACGTGAAGCAACGACGGAAGCGGCTACTAGAAGAGAGGATGTCGAGACCGTCGACGTCTAGTTCATCAGCAGCGCCGACTGAGCGGAGACGTCGTATGCGAGACGAACCTAAACGCAGATCCGTTTCGTGGGACGTCACGGAGTGGGATACGTTGTCGTCATGACGACGTCACGACGAGCGATCATCATCGTCGGCGTCGTCGGTTTCATCATCGCGCTTATCTGTATAATCGTATCGTCGTCGTCGTCGTCGTCGTCGTCATGGTGTCCGGGTGGAGTCGTCGTCCAAAACGAAAGCCTCGACAGCAACGAAACGTCGTCGACGACGACGACGAGGAGCTGAATAACGCGTACTTCGATCCGAAACGGGTGGGGAGTTACGGAGGCGTCGACGCGTTGCACCGGGCGTCGAAGCTCCGACGTCCGGCCGTCGAGAGGTGGCTAGCGTCGCAGGACGCCTATACCCTACACAAACCGGTTAGACGTCATTTCAAACGACGACGCGTCATCGTGGGCGGTCGAAACCAGCAGTGGCAAGCCGATCTGGTCGACTTGACTAGACTGAAAACGCACAACGACGGTATAACATTCCTATTGACGGTGATCGATGTGTTTTCGAAGCGGGCGTGGTGCGTTCCGTTGAAGAATAAGTCCGGAGCGTCGCTCGTCGCGGCCTTCGAGCGCCTGCTGAACGACGACGACGAGACGCCGCACACGCTGCAGACCGATAAGGGGAGCGAGTTTTTGAACCGACCCCTGCAAACGTTGCTAAAGAGTCGCGGCGTTCATCATTTCGTGACGCATAACGAGGAGACCAAAGCGAGCGTCGTGGAACGGTTTAATCGAACTTTGAAGACGCGTATGTGGCGCTATTTTACGAAACACGAAACGCTGCGCTACGTAGAGGCGTTACCGGATTTCGTGCAATCGTACAACAACGCCTACCACCGAAGCATCGGTAGGACGCCGGCGAGTGTCGACGCGACGAATCAGGAGGCCGTATGGCAACGACTGTACGGTGGCGACGGCGTCGAACGACGACGAAAACCGAAACTACGCGTGGGAGATCGCGTACGTATCAGCAAGACGAGGGGTCATTTCAAAAAAGGATACATGGCTAACTGGAGCGAGGAGCTGTTCACCGTCGTAGAGGTGCACCCTTCCGAACCGCCCGTTTATCGCCTCAAGGACGACGCCGAGACGCCGATAGAGGGCACCTTCTACGAACAGGAACTACAACGCGTAGTCGTTCCGAAAGACAAACTGTATCGCGTGGAGGCGGTTATTCGGCGTCGTCGACGTCGTGGCGGCGGTTCGGAGGCGCTCGTAAAATGGAGCGGATATCCGGCCTCATTCAACAGCTGGATCGACGCCGAGTCGCTCGTGGACCTATGAATCGTTGGATGCGTCACACCGGCTGCTGGCGACTGCACGAGGCGGGACTATGCAACGGCTCTTCGTTCTTACCGTATAAAGGTCCCTGTTGCATCGACAGGGCGCAGTGGCGCGACGATGCGCGAAGACGACGAAACTACCTCGAGTGGCGAGCGTCGAACGATCGCCGACGAATCGTCCGTCGTCGACGACGAGCGCAACGCGGACTCCATCGACGCTACAACAGCAACCGCCGCCGAACCCGTTCCATGGCGAATCTGCGGCAACGAATGCCCTAAGGCCGAAATCGTGTTCCTCTGTCAGGTCGTCGTCCTGTACTTCGTCATCGGCGTTAGTATATACAATCTGACGAAAGGTCAAGGTGACTCCAACCTGTGGACGGCGCTGTTGAGCAGCTGTCTCGGTTACCTGCTCCCGAGTCCGTCTATGAGTGTCGGTCGACGACAACGCGATGGCGGTCTCGTCTGATTTTTACCTGACGCTGCCGAGCAACGCGTCTATGAAACGTCACCCCGAAAATACGTTGACGCACTACGTCACGACGTTGCCGCGACGTTTCGACCTGTCGGGGGAGTGGGAATGCGGCGCCGTGTCGGTACAGTATCCGCACACGTGGTACAACGTGAGAAAGAAGGACGCCTACTTCTTTCTGACTTGCGCGGCGGGCGAACGGAACGTTTACACGCAGATAGACGAAGAAGGCACGACCTTGCTGATATATCGTCAGACGACGATTCCTCACGGTTTCTACAACAACGTTTATACGTTGTGCAACAGGATCAACGAGGCGCTAGAGAAATTACACACCAGGAAGGCCAAGGCCGTGCTAGAATACTGCGCCGTCTCTAACCGCTTTACGCTACGTCTGTCGGCGGGTGTCGAATTTATCATACCTCATACGAGCCGTCTGAGACACGTGCTAGGTTTCCATAGCAACACGATCACGAGTTCGCCCGCGTTCGGTCCCGCGCCGGCGACGAGACCCGTCATCAGCACGTCGCCCGCCGCGTACACGTTCGAGTACGAAGGTCGCGATACGGTGAACATGTCGGCGGGCATCGAGAGTCTGTACGTGTACACGGATCTCGTGGAACCGCGCGTCGTCGGTGACGTGTTCGCGCCGCTGCTTCGAAACATCGCCGTCCGCGGTGAGAACGGTGACGTCATTTCGGAATCGTTCGTTCGCGTGCAATACGTAAAGCTGATGCGGAATCAATTCGACGAGGTCGAAGTCGATATAAGAGACGATCACGGCCAACCGATACCATTCGAGCAGGGGAAGGTGGTGACGACGCTTCACTTCAGACGTTGTAAATCGAAATTGTTTTAACAACATGTCGTCGAAGAACCCGTACGTGGACTACTACGTTCGTCAGGTCGGCGGACAGCTGCCGGTCTTCGTCGGCGCTCGGGGTCAACGAGGTCACGGTCTGGGTAATCTCTTCGGGAGTCTGTTTCGAAGCGCCATGCCGCTTATCAAGAGGGGCGCGATGGCGTTGGGAAAACGGGCGCTCAACACCGGCATGCACGTGGCGCGCGACGTCGTCGGCGGCGGCAATCTGAAACAGTCGCTAAAAAGGCGCGCGAAGGAGGCCGGCGCCGATCTTCTCGACGGCCTATTGAATCCGCAGGCGGCGGCGCCAAAGAAGAAGCAAAAAAAGACGCAGCGCCGTCCCCGCGTCGGCGTAAAGAGAGCGCGCTTAGCGGCGACGACCGTCAGTAGGCGGAAAAGAGCGCGTCGAAAGGACATATTCGACGAGTAACGACGATGGAGCGCAGCGGACTCGAGAACGACGGTCAGTTCTCGCCGTACTTTCGAGTGCGCGTCGTAGTGGTGGTGATGGTGCCGACGCCGCCGCGCGGAGGAGATTCGATCCTGCATACGCTATTAAGTCAACTCGAGGAAAAACAAAAAACCGTCGCGACGGCGGCGGCGGCATAAAGAGAGCACGCCTAGCGGTGACGGTCGTCAGTAGGCGGAAGACGTCGAACGGACGACAACGACGACGATGGCGTTCGTGAACGGCTCGACGTGCGAGGGCGTGAAGGGCGAACTGGACCTGTTCAGCGGACCGGTGACGCAGACGAGCATCGAGAGTAGTCATTGGACCGTCTACCAGCCGCTGACGACTCTCGACGCCGGCGGCCCTATCGAGTTCCTCGTGCCGGGTTCGGGCGAAGACTATACGGACCTGGCGAGCATTCAACTGTACGTACGCTTCAAAGTGACGCGGGGGGACGGTACCGATCTGGCGGCCGCGGCCGCGGTGGCGCCGGTCAACAATTTCCTGCATTCGATGATCAGTCAAATCGACGTGTCGCTGAACAACACCCTCGTGACGCCGTCGACCAATACGTACGCGTACCGGGCCTACCTCGAGACGTTGCTAAGTTACGGTAGCGACGCGAAACGTTCGCATCTCACGGCGTCGTTGTGGTACAAAGACACCGCCGGACGGATGGACACGCTCGGCAACGCCAACGTCGGTTTCGAGTCGCGACGCGTCGCGACGGCCGATAGCCACGAGGTGGAGATGATGGGACGGCTGCACGTCGACGCGTTTATGCTAAACAAACACCTACCGAACGGCGTCGACACGAAAGTGCGCATAGTGCGCTCGAAGGACGCCTTCGCGCTGATGGGCGCGGCAGCCGTACCGGGGTGGCGCGTCGTGGTGCAGGAGATGCGACTGCACGTGCGAAAAGTGAAGTTGAACCCGGCCGTCCAGATAGGACATATCAAAGCGTGGACGTTGGGAACGGCTAAGTTTCCGATGCGTCGCGTCGACTGCAAATCGTTCTCGATAACGGCGGGCGCGCTATCGAACGTGCACGAGAACCTGTACATGGGCGCGATTCCGAAACGCCTCTTCCTGATGATGATCGACAACGTCGCCTACAACGGCGACTACACTAGAAATCCGTTCGACGCGCGTCACAACGACATAAACTTCCTGTCGGTCATCGTCGACGGACGTCAGGTGCCGAGCAAGCCGCTGCAGCCGGACTTCGCGCACAACCGGTACGTACGCAGCTACATGAATCTCTTCGAGGCGACCGGAAAGGCGTTCGAGGACGAGGGGAACGACGTATCGCGCACGGACTTCGGCGCCGGCTACAGCATCTTCGGTTTCGACCTGACCCCCGACTGTTGCGACGGCGATCATTTCAACGTCGTGCGTCAGGGGTGCGTGGGCGTCGATATGCATTTCGAGACGCCGCTAGCGCGTCCGGTGAACGTCGTCGTGTACGCGGAATTCGAGACGGTGATGGAAATCGACCGGAACCGGAACGTCATTTACGACTGGTAACTATGGATACGTTTCAACTGATGCGTCGTCTGGAACTCGATACGTACGCTAAACGTATCGTCGTCGGCGTCGTGCCTAAAGACGCGCTACTTACCGCCGCCATTGGCGCCACCTACCCGACGGCCTTCGTGTGCAACACCGACGACGGCGGCGAACCGGGACAGCACTGGGTGGCCGTCTACGTCGGCGCCGACCGACGAGGCGAGTACTTCGATTCGTACGGTCTGCCGCCGCTGCACGCCGACTTCCGCGCCTTCCTGCACCGCCACTGCGGCGACGCGTGGACGTACAACGACAAGCGCCTGCAGAGCGTCATCTCTAACGTGTGCGGACAATATTGCGTCGCCTACCTTCTCCTCCGATGTCGCGGGATGCCGTTGACGACGTTTCAGAACCTATTCGGCACCGATAGGGTGAACAATGACTGTCTCGTACACGATTTATTAAAACCTCACCGCTTGTAGTAGTAGTAGTAGAAATAAAAAAACGAACGAATCATGTACGCGCAATTGTTGGTGTTTATTATTACCCACACATACATACATACATACAGAAACTACCCCTAGGGGGGGTGGTGGGGGTTAGGTTAGTAGTAGACGAGTTAGACGAGTTTACGAGTTAGACGAGTTTACGAGTTAGACGAGTTTACGAGTTAGACGAGTATCGGCGCCGTAGTGACGCCGTCGTCGAGCACGCGGCGTTTAGCGTAGAAGTAGCTCAACGCCGCGCGCTCTTGAACGTACGTCAACACGGACGAGTCTTTCACTTGGAAACCGCGGTTCCAGCCGACGCCGTTGCGACGGTCGCGCAGTACGGCGAGGAAGGTGTGCTCGTCGATGTCGGCGTTCTGTCGCTTGCTGAGCCCCTTCGTGCTGTACTTCGGACCGGCGACGCCGCCGAAGCAGTAGTAGGTTTTGCTGCACAGCGCCACGATCCCGTCGCCGCGCCACTCTTCTTTGAAGAGACCCGGCGTTCGACGATCGAACAGGCGTCGGCGCGCGCAGCAGGCCGCCTCGCCGTCCCACGCTAGACCGGCGACGCGCCGTCGTACGTAGGCGTCCACGTGCGCGTCGCAGCATTCGGCCGGAAACCAGAGCGAGCGATTCCGGAAGTAGTGTTCGCGACGTTCTTCCGGTACGAGCGCGTCGACGTCACGTCCGGCTAGGGCTATGTACGCCGAGTCGGTGTCCATAGCGCAGTACTGGAAGAGCCGACGGGGAATGTAGGCGTCGACGAAATCGTAATAAAATTCCAGCATTCTCAATTTTGCGTACTGCAATACGAAATAGCCGATATGTATCGGCAGGCCGTAGACGATTTTACGCTTATTCAGCGCCACCTCGTACAGCGCGTCGTCGACGACGGCGTCCAGTTGCCGGAAGCGGCGATTGTTGACGAGCATCGACGCGCCGACCGGCGTCGCGTACTTGATTTCCCGGTGCCGATCGACGCGCGTAATCGTTTTCCCGTAGGAACTGTTCCCGAGAAGTTTAAATGTATCGGCGATGATCGATTTGTCGGGATCGATATCGCCCTCGCGACGCGCCGTCGAAACCGCGTCGCCGAAGCGGCGAAAGCACGCTATCGGCGCGTACTCGACGATCTGGTAGACGCGCTCGACGACGAGCCCGTGCGCCAGATACCAGCGTAGGAGCGGCGTCGCGAGCAAGATCGCCGCGCCGAAGTAGCTACCGACGAGCGTGCGTTGAGGTCGCGTGAGGAGATCGTGCGATTCGGCGTAGTCGCGCATGAACGGGCTGAGATCGTCGCGCGCGATATCGACGTTCTTGAATACCGGCTGCATCTCGGCGAACTTGTCGCGCAGCGCTTCCGGTACGGCGATATCGCACTGCACGAGGCCGAACAGAGAGCCGTCGCGCACCGCCTCCAGTATCGTCGAGAGCGTAATGGCGGCGGTCGGTTGCCATCGTGACGCGTCGGGCGGCGTCGGCACCGCCGGCGGTCGCACGGCGTGCCACTGGCACTCCCACATTTCGACGACTTCGTCGACGAAACGGCGCAGGTAGGCGGTCACGGCGATCGTCGCGGCGTACAGCGTCGTCATCGGTTGACCGTTGACGGCGTTCGTCGTCACGTGCGCCTGACACGTCGGGCAACCGTGAAAATAGCAGCCGTGAAATTGGTACGCCGTTCGCGTGGCGGCGCACCAGCCGTCGACTCGGTACTTTCCGATGCGCTTCTCGCGTCCGTTCAACTGGTGACGTATACGCGCGCCGGTTTCCGCCTCCACGCGCGTCAACCACTCCACGGCCATACGACCGTAGCGGTGCACGCGTTCCGCTCGAAAGGCGTTCTCAGCGCGTCGGCGCGTGTACCAGCCCGTCGGCATCTCCTGCATTATCGCCCATAGATAGAGGCCGTTCGCATCGAAGCCTACTATCGATCGGCACGGCGCGCCGCCACGAATCGACGTCACGTCGGCCTCGTGGTGGCGCGCGAAGATGATCGACGGGCCGCCGACGATCTGCGCCTGCAGCAGACGGTGCAGATCTTTGTTCGGCTCGTTGAAGAGCGAGAAATGGATCGACTTCGGCAGGTCGTTGAACAGGTACAACAACGTCAACCCCGGTACGCTGATGGCGTCCTTGAACATGTCGATACGTCGGCGCCGATAGAAGGCGAACTGGCGATCGACGGCCTCGAGAAACGGCGCCACGTCACGATTGTTATACCACACAAGAAAATCGCGCATCGACGTCATGCCCTCGTCGCGCCACGCCGTCGCGCAAATCTCGTACGCCTCCGCGGAGATTCCCTCGCGTTTCAGCTGGCTGTAGAAAGCTTCGCGCGACGGCAGGGCGGTTTCGTCCAGACGCGACAACGCGTCGATGTGCTCGTACGGGAAGTAGCCCTTCGTTGCCGAGCAACCGTACGCTTTCAGAAAGCGATCGTAGCTAACGCCGGGCGCGAGGTAATTCGTTATGTCCAGGAACTTCAACGTCGTCGTCGACAGGCACATGTAATTGTTCTGACGTTTAATGGTAAACGCCGACGACGTGTGCTGCGCGTCGTCGGTTATGAGCAGGGGGGTCAAGTACTTTTTGACGACGTTCAAGTCGTACTTACCCGAATTAAATCCCAATACGGGCATTTGTCGAAGGTACGTCCACAGTCGGTCGGCGAGTGTGGCGTACGGTGACGCGTCGGCGTCGTCGTTGCATCGTCGCCGCCAGTCGGCGTCGAGCGCGTCGAGTGCCTCGAAGGTCGCGTCGTAGCGGGGACGTAGAATCGCGCACGCCGTCGCGCTCACCGCTTCCAGGTCGTCGATGAGGCGACGCGCGAGTTCCGACGAATCGCCGGTCGTGACGTAACAGCGCGCCGCTTCGTGACCGGGCACGTTCGACGCGACGCTCACGCTGAGCAGTTCGTGTCGCGCGATCCAGCGGCATTTGTCGCTATTCGTCGGCAGATCGTTATCGGCGAAATAGCACTCGAAATCGAACGTCGCGCGGTACGGGTAGTAGCGCAGGTCGTCGTCGCCGACGTCGATGCCTTCGTCGTCGAGCCGCTCGAATACGGACGCCGTCGGTCGGTAGACGCCGCCGGGGAACACGTGACGAACGCCGCCTTCGCACGTCGCTTCGTGACGTCGTAAATTGCGCGCGGTCCGCCAGAGGACGCTGCCGCATTTCCCGCACTTGTACGTTTTCGTGTACGCGCGCCGATCGCTTATGTACGAGAAGTGCGACTCGTACAGGTTGACGTTCAGCGTCGTGGGGTGCGCTTCGAGCGATCGACGGACTAGTTCGGCGACGTCGTTCGTCAGTCGACGATAGACGACGACGTTGATGCCGAAAACCGTCTCCACGCGATCCAGTTCGTTCAGGCGCACGCCGCCACCGTTCGAGGTCGTCGCCGTGTCGCGACGATACCGCGCGTACAGACGTTTAGCGTCTTTCGTTAAACGGTTCGTATGACGGATACTTTGACCTCGTCGGTGACCTTGCAGGTGAAGGGCGATGCATCGGAAGAGACACAGATGATCGTCGTAGGGTGCGCCTCGAACATCGTTCGTCAACGACACGATGGACCTGTTGAGGCGCACGTAGGCGGGAAGCGTCGTCACGCCAACGCAGCCGATAGGATGATTGATGATGACGTTCACGAAGTAGGTGGCGTTAGTTACGAGCTCGACGATCCATCCCGAGTCGGGACGCTGCGCGATGGCGTACTGCAGTACGTCGGTAGTGCGCACGGCGTCGAGGAATCGTTCGAATGAACGGCTATCGGTAACTAGGGCGGGTGTTTCGAGGAGGCGTCCGCAACAGTTACACGAAGAATGAAAATATCGGTACCGACCCGACACCTTGTGGCGTAATACAAAACCATAACTAACGTTAATTTTAAACGCGTTCTTTTGCGCGCGAAACATTTCCCTCAGACGCGGTTCGAGTACGCGCGTACTCGTACAGGCGGTCATACGATAGTTATAACGCGACTGTACGACGCCGCGCGCCACCGACGTCTCTATGCTACGCCGGTGCTCGTCTACGACACGCTGTAGATCGTCGGGCGACGGCGACGGCGCGCTAGCGGCGGCGGCCTCCACTGATTCGGGTGGCAACGAACGGCCACACTGCAGCCTCAGATGTCGTAGCATAGCGTAACGCGTGGTGTATAGCTTGCCACATTTTGGGCAATCTCGCACTTTTGGGCACTCTAGCGCTTCGTGTCGTTCTAACATCGACCGCGTCGCGAAATAGCGCCGACATCTCGGACATTGCCATGGCGATGGTGGTGGCATTCTCTCTAATGAATATTTTTCGACCGTCGCTATTTATAACGACGACGGTGACGGTGGTGGTGGTGGTGGTAAGTACACCCTAGCGGGGAGAATGTGTGGTGGTGATGGTTTTTCTAACTAACCCTAGCGGTGGTTTTTTCTAACTGTGTGGTAACTGGTGGTAAGTACACCCTAGCGGGAAGAATGTGTGGTGGTTTTTCTAACTAGCGGTGGTTTTTTCTAACTGTGTGGTAACTAACCCTAGCGGTGGTGTGTAGCGGGATTTCTAACTAGGTAACTCGGATTTTTCTAACTAGCGGTGGTTTTTTCTAACTGTGTGCTAACTAACCCTAGCGGTGGTGTGTAGCGGGATTTCTAACTGAGCGGTAATTTTTCTAACTAGTCAACTCGGAAACGGAAAGAACATTTTCAACGTTTTATTCGGTACTTTTACAACAGTGTGAAGCCTTCGTTTCGATAGCAAGCAAATTCTACTAGTGTTCGTTCATTCAAGTCCGCTCCGACGTTGCACGTACGTGTGCACGGCCGACTCCAGTTGCACGCGATTCATGTAATCTCGCCAATTCGTACCCAACAACCAGTTGGATACGAATTGGACCAAATACAATTCTCCTGCACGGCCCGTTTGCGGCTGCTGATCACCGGAAGAAATCGTCACCGTCGTTTCGCTTAGAATATGGACAAGTCTCGTAAAACACGGAATAAGTGATCGTCGTAAGAATGTTTCCATGACCTCGTTGAAGTGCCGCGTCACGATACACCCCGGCTTAACGTAACGTTGCATGTAGACGCGATTCGGCCGCCCCGCGCGATAGCCGGTCATGTGAACGTAGGGGCAGCCTTCATTTGACTCGCATAGTCCGCAATGGTCTCGTGCCTTCTCTAGGACCATTTCCCCGATAGTCTCGGCGATGAGATCCATCGCCAGTCGTTCGTAACGCACGATCAATTGACTCCGGCTCGGCACGACGAGTTGCCGACATGTCCCCAGCTCCTCCGATACGCTCCAGTACGGTCCCATCGTCGCCAGGCTGTCGTTATACGTCGGTGGAGGGGGGCGCGTTCGGGGTCCCAGCGCCTCCTCAATTATTGCGTCCAATACGTGAACGTCACGTATTCCTCCGCCACTACCCTACAGCACAAAGCAGTTCTACTCTTTACGTGATATCACCGTCAGCAACGCGTGTATGAAGTCGCTCATACATTCACGTCTGGCGTGTTGCATCAGAGCGTCCTACAACATATTATTATTATTAGTTCTCATCCTCCTCCTTCTCCTCCACTGATCCCGCCGGCACACCTCGTTCCAACAACGTTCTTACGAACGTTGCAACCTCGTCGTACTGAGCGCGAATCCTTTCGTTGTTCGCAAGCATTTTTTGGAGTACGCAGCGCACTTCCTAAAGCACATAAAGCACAACTGTTAGTACATCAAACTACTACGAAATAGGCTTGCTTCATAGGCCAACCAAAACGCTTTTATATATTGTTCGGCCGACTCGGCTAATAGTTCAAAGCTCTGCTTGCTTAGTTCCAGCCCCTGACGATCTCTCATTCGTTGTCGTTCGTTGGCGTGCTTCAATAAATCTACCAGTAGCGGCCAATTTTCCTCCTCTTCCTACAAACAACACAACAACAACAACATTAGTCATCGTCGTCGTCATATCTTTTTAGTGTGCGGACTGTATACGAGGGGTCCCCGTTCCAAGTCGTCTTCCGCACACTAATCTCCACTTTAGTACCGGTTAACTCGAGCACGGTATCGCGGAGATCCTCCTCATTCAATTCCGTCAGGTACTCGGCCGTGAACTCGACGAGATTAGACATTTGGCTATCGAACAACGTAAGCCAAAGCTCATCTTCGTCCTCCTCGCCGTCCTTCACCATCACACGCAACGCGAAGAAATATTTCGGTACAAACACTTCCCCGTGCGTTCGACATATCAGGACCCTGTCTTTGTTTGTCTGTAATTTTCGCCGACAACGGGAACATCCCAAATAGGTGGTGCCGGGTTCGCCTTTGTACGAGACGGCCTCAATCGTAACGGGTGACAGGATTCTATATACGCCGTTGACGGCGCAGTTCAGATGTCTCAGACTCACCGCTGTGGCGCGTGTCGACGCCGTCGAATCGCGTTCCATCGATCCGCTCCGCGACAGGACCGGGGGCTGCGCTGCCGTCTCGTCGGGCTGTTCCAAGCGTGCCTCTTCGGCGCTCCGTTTTCGACCGACCGTCAACGGAGCCGCGATCAGCGTAACGGGACGCTTAACGGGCGGTGACACCCCCGTTGACAAGGCTGCAATCAGTGCCGAAGGTTGACTGCTGCTGGTCGAAGGTTGACTGCTGCTGGCCGCCGCCTTCATCGACTGCTTACGCGGCGCCCTCGGCTTTTTTGTTTGTTGTTGTTGTTGACTTTCATCGGCCATGTTGCGGAAGAACGTCTGCTGCTTGCTGCTCTGTATAAAGAATACACGGTTAGAAGTTCGCCGTCATACGATATAACATTTTCTCAGCCGTTATATACCTTTTCCAAATAACACGCATGCGCACTTCACCCTAATATTCAATTATCAGTGTGAGTGCCTCGTACATTTCAGACATTTTGTTTTCGAAAAAAAGCATCCGGTCACCTCGGTACATTCGCCGTTAAATCTCTCCTTACATCGATTTTCTCTAATATCGATGCACCTCGCGTGTCCTGACTCCACAGAGAATCTATACAACGTTTAGTTTCGTGCTTTTAACGTTTCGTTTATTGTTTTTGAAATGTCATTGTCTACACTATAACGCGCATGCGCACTTCACTCATATCCTTATCTTTTTTTCAATTATCGTTGCGCATACTTCATCCAACCCAGGCATTTTGTTTTCGGAAAAAAGTTAGCGTTCACGTCAGTGCATACATCTTAAAATGTGACTTTTACCGCAAATTTCCCTAATATCTATACATCTCGTGTGTCCTGATCCCCCAGCGATCTTATACAACGTTTTATTTCGCGCTTTTAACGTTTCATTTATCGTTTGTAAAAATCCATTGTTCTCCGTTCACATTCCAACTCGTTAAGACACGCGCAACAGATGTCACACATGTGCGCTTAACGCATTCCGTTTACTCTCCGAGGAATTTGTTTTAGGAAAAAAAGCTAACGTTCACGTCAGTGCATTCATCGTCAAATGTGACTTTTACCGCAAATTTCTCTAATATACAATCATCTCGTGTTTCCTGACCCTCCAGTGATCGTATATAACGTTTAATTTCGTACTTTTAACGTTTCGTTTAACGTTTGTAAAAATCCCTTTGTTCTCCGTTCACGTGTCAATCAAAATCAGTCGTAGTGTCATGCGCCGCCGCCGGTGTTTTCACGACGCGCACATTTCATACACGCTTTTACAACCACGCAAACACGTCGTCTCCACCCATCGCTCTCACAACATGGCCCCAACGAAAACACGGTAAGACATTTTATTTAAATGCTCGTTGTTAAACAGTGCTTACATGCATGCATTTTTTAAATGCATGTTTTTATTATTTAAATGTTTTACTAGTATGCACGTTTTTATTGTTGTAATGCATGTTTTCACTAGTTTTGCATGCATGCATTTTATTTAAATGCATGTTTTTTATTATTTAAATGTTTTACTAGTATGCACGTTTTCACTAGTTTTACCGGTTAAACATGCATTTTATTTAAATGCACGTTTTTATTGTTAAACATGCATTTTATTTAAATGCACGTTTTTATTGTTGTTTAATGCATACTAGTACGCATTTTACCATTTTATTTAAATTGTTAAACAGTGCTTACATGCATGCATTTTTTAAATGCATGTTTTTATTATTTAAATGTTTTACTAGTATGCACGTTTTTATTGTTGTAATGCATGTTTTCACTAGTTTTGCATGCATGCATTTTATTTAAATGCATGTTTTTTATTATTTAAATGTTTTACTAGTATGCACGTTTTCACTAGTTTTACCGGTTAAACATGCATTTTATTTAAATGCACGTTTTTATTGTTAAACATGCATTTTATTTAAATGCACGTTTTTATTGTTGTTTAATGCATACTAGTACGCATTTTACCGTTTAAACATTTTATTTAAACAATGTATTTTACCAAGACAGTATTTACTATCTCACTCATTTTATTCATCCTTTGTCTATTTCATAGACCGATCCGACTGCCTACAAGGGGCGAATATAGCCCGCGTAGGGCGATTGGCCTCCCCGACGCGTCGACGACAAAGTCGATACCAACATGTAGGGTCACGCCGACCGTCCGTGCGCCGGCTTCCAATGACACAACAGCGCCGGATGTCACAGCAGCAGCAGCAGCTTACGACAGTGACGATGATGATGATGAAATCGTTCCCGATTTAGCGCGCGTGTTTCTGATGAAGCAACCTAACGGTCTATGGAGAACAGTTACGCCTCCAGAACTCTATCGGCGGGAAGGCTTCGGTCTTCCGCCGGCCGCGAGCGACAGGCACCAACCCGTCGGTCGCGAGCGAACGCTACCATATTAATAAATATTCCAGTCACTACTCACGTTTTCACGCGTCAATTTTCAATGCATAAACACCCTACTGAATGTTAGTGTATTTATGCATTTGATAATCCCACGACTAGACGTATTTAAACGCATTGCTTTCGTTTTAATCCGTCCACCAGAACAACGCCGTTAGCCAGCTATGCTGTCATCCAGGGGTCAGAGACCAGTAGGGCAGCAGCCCTTATCGCTGCAGCAGTCGTCGTCGCTCCTCTTGCTGTCAACATCACATACGGGGACATCTCAACGTTTATACAATGATTTTAATACACAATGGTTAGCGTATTGCTTACGTCAGCACAACTCCTACCCCAGCGTATTGCTTACGTCAGCACTACCCCAGTTATAAGTGGTCCGTTTATTTAATACACAATGGTTAGCGTATTGCTTACGTCAGCACAACTCCTACCCCAGCGTATTGCTTACCCCAGTGGTCCGTTTATTTAATACACAATGGTTAGCGTATTGCTTACGTCAGCACAACTCTACCCCAACGTATTGCTTACTCCAGTTATAGGTGGTCCACTTCACTTTAGCGTGGTTATAAAAACGAAACTAAACTTATATACTTTAGCATGGTTATAAAGTACGAAACTAAACTTATATACTTTATTATTAAACGCATTATTGCTTACGTCAGCGCGCTCTAGGTACGGCGTTGATCGCTAGGACTAAAATACTCTCCGCACTCACCGCTAGGTGGCATCTCTCTAGTGTACTGTCAATCATTCAATTAGTATCAAATTACATCGCTCATCAATCACGTTTTTTATAAGTAGGTTTCCCAAACTCATTAGTGTCAACCACGAAGCCTTTGATCTTTTTTTATGCATAGGATTAGTCTCGCATTATTGCTGACTCAGCGATGTGCAAAAGCCATTAGCGGGTCATTAAATTCTTTTTTATAAGTAGGCTTTTGAGATCGTACAGGGCATACTATCTACTAACATGTATTAGTGAACTGCGATCACATTTAACATAATTTGAATGTTGTTATACAGAAGACAACATGAAAAGGGATCATTGGCACAAATACTTATTTATTAATATATTATATACATAAAAAACTATTCTTTTAAAAACAGGGCACACAGTTGTTTTAAGGACACACAATGAGTATTACTTCCTACGAAACCTACTAATTTAGTTATATCTGACATCTAGGAAGGTTTCAGCTATGTTGTCATTAATGAACATCCTGCAGTAAACATGACTTGGTAAGTTGTTATAATGTGTCAGGAATACTAATAATAAGTAAATAGGTGTATTAACAGTCATAAATAAATACCTTTGTGGATGCAATACTAGCCTTGAGCTGAAATTGTGAAAGACGTTTATATATAATATATATATATATATATATATAAACTTATCTACATGTACATAGGATTACTACAACGGCACTCTTTGATGATAGTAAATATTACTATGATGAAAGTAAACAAAAAAATGACACAGTAATTAATTAAAATGTTAAACGCCTGTTCTGCATCAAATTCATTTGATAGTATTTTAGAAAGATTTCACATGAACATACTGTGAATTAATGTGGACTTACCATCTGCTTGCCTCGTGATAGTGCCATAAGGACCTTAAAAACAATATATATACTACTATATTAATTGACACATGAAGAACTATAAGACGTTACCCAGTTATAACTCATTCTGAAATCCCACTTGATATCACTATTTAAAATGGCACAAACTAATTCGTTGTCTGATGATTTTATTCTTGACATAAATTTATGTATGTAACATAACAAATGATAGCTTAGCTATTCAGTATTCTTCTCTGCATAAACATATTTCTACCAAGTTACAGTCTCTTCAAAATCCCAAACAAAATATTTATGCTATTTAAAAGTAAAAACTATTGCCTTTATTTTTTGAGTTCTGTAAGCCCTACAACACAACCCACAATTGAGCAAATGAGCCATTGCTGACCGCATTATTTATAGACACCATTCATTGTAACCAACTAACTGTCACTTCTACATCTTTATTTGTTGCTATTATCAGGTACATTGCAGTGAATGAAATATAGCTATATTTGTTAGTTTCATATTTTTAAGACAACAAAGTTTATTCCCCTAAGCCTGGTACTGGGTGTTGCTTGATCGTTCAATATACAATCCTTGATTCACAACTTATAAGTGTTGCAAAGTATTTGCTTAAACAATACTTTAACACTGGTCTAACACTGATATGTGTTTTAAATGTAATAAGATGGGGTTAGGGTTAGGGTTAGGCATGTGTTTTGTATTTTAGTGATGGTGCTACAAAAAAAATTGTATTACCACAATTTGATTATGGTGGACATAATATATACAAAAAAGTGTGATGGTTCATTTTAAAAACTTAATGTGCGATGCAGAAGTCCTGAAACAGACATTGTGTCTGAATTAATTCATGTGGCATGCACCAATTATTTGAATGAAAAATGTGCATGTCTGATTGTCAGACATGGCACCACTATTACAAGTTCTGACAATGTTGATGTTGCTTTAATAATACATATATTGTGTTGTCCAATGACTTGATGTTGTAGTACTTATGAATGCAAGCATTCACTTCAAAATACTGACAACACTTTGTAGATTATTGTATGTACGTTTACGCGAATAACCCTACTAAATGTAGATGACCTTAAAATATACCCAATGAATATTAGAGGACGGAACATTTGTCCGACATATCTGGCTACGTACACTGACATTAGAAAGGACCTGCATGTAACAGTAAAGATGTATTATACTTATTTTTGATAAGCGTTTAAATATGTTTAATGCTAATATTTAAGTAGATTAACAATCGACATCCAGATAAATTTGTGAAATAGCTGTAGAGTCATAGAGTCAGATTGACTAGGTGTAGGGACATGGACCTCATTCACTGGAAATAGGGAAGTGGATTTTATAGGTCTCAACTATAATCTTAACCATAACCCCAAACTTAAACATAAAATTAACCCTAAATTCAACTCTAAGTAGAGCGTACTCTTTAAATTACAACATACTTTTGGGGGATGATAACAAACAAGCGGAATAGTCATTGCCATTGTCGAACACACGAACTGAAGCACTTCTAGTAGAACTTCTAGTTCTGCTTGGCTATGCCATGGCCTATGAAGGCACTTCATAGTTAATAAAAAATAATGTTCACATTTAACAGATGGTGTTGGGTAATCCATGCACAAACATGTCATATATGTGTACATTAATAATCATCCGCTCATACAATATTTCATATAAAACAAAATATAATGATGGTAAAACATAACCAACTAAGTTTAATACGACTACAAATTACAATTGACAAGGTTTGCGTTGCAGTATGTGGGCGATAAAACAGCAGTTCAGGAATTGCCAATTGGTGTTTTTCTCTTTCTTATGTCTTAACTCACGACCGGAACACTCGTGCCAGGTCAAAAACCGTGTCACTTAAATCACGCGTTCTTAATGCTCTTAGCCTATTTTAATACACTGTCTGATCTCGTACTGATTCCCGTGACACGTTCTGGCCACACAGGGATTTACACAGCGCATATAGGACGCACGATTTTTACCATGGCATCTTTTACGAGATTTGGATTCGTCGGTCTATTTTCGTAAATACTTCACTCAGAACAATTTTTGCAAGTCTTTTTGAACAAATTTGACTCAATAGGTGTTCCAGATTTAGCACATAGATATCTTACGGATCTTACGGAAGAATGTGATAAAGTTTGTGTTAAAACGGCATAAAACATTTACGGCTCACGATTTGTGCCTCCATCAGTAATATGCTGAACTGACAGCTAAAAAACTTTGTTTCTAACCACGGACATATCTTCATTCACTACCATCAATGTAAGTTATTTTAGCCTAATTTAGTGTATTAGCTTTTATAATATGCAAGACATAACTGTATAGATGACAAGGTGCACAAAATCAGTCATTGACATTGTGTCATTGTATTATTTTTCTGTTTGACAGTTTGTTAATATTTCTGCACTAGTTTTAGCTGTCAACTTCCCATCTCCCACCTGTTTGGGGAACCAACCTCTCATGTTTACCAAATGTTTTGGGGGACGATAAGGAGGTAATATGATGAGTTACCACAAATCTTTATTGATGTAGGGCCTCCTAGTCCTACACATAATTTAATATTATTTATATGCGGTAAACCAAGAGTCAAGACTTTATAATTATTATAAATATAATTATACTGATTGGACTTTTACTTTAGCATTGTCATCCAGTGAGTGGGTGGCAGTTCATGCACATTCATGCATATTCTTTGACTTTGTTTTTGTGCTTTGATCTAAACACAAAGCCGTAATTATTAACAAATACACTTCAAACAGTACATATTAACACAACAGACAAAACTCACCGCCAAACAGTGCTTCCCAAAAATGGCGAGCTCGTCAGTCATTGGTTAGACTGGGCAAGGTCAAGGGCGATAAATGACGTAGCTTCATTCCAAGAACAACCAACACGCGAAAAGTCAGCGGAGGCGCTCACAAAATGCAAAAATGTATATATTTTTGTTTGATATGCCCTAGTATCCAAATTTACACATACATCAAAGTATTGACAGAAAACACACTGACTAAATTTCAAAGAGAATATACATGGTTTTTCGAATTTTATTTCCATATTTCGTAGGTCTCCCGAAAGTCAATGTGATCAAAATAGATCACGCTGTTTATCGCTAATAACATCGTTATAAATTATAATATATATATATATATATATGAAGACCTCAATGAAAAAACGATCAGAATCACATTTAATAAATAAATGAGACGTCGGTGCTGTGTGATAGTTGCCAGTGGACAGTGGTCATTCTTTCATTGAGCCATTAATCAAATGCCTATCATAATGCGTGGACTGTTATCATTCTGACTTGGGAAACCCCTCTAGGATAAACTTAGCATACTGACCTATCTCACAGCACTGGCATCTCATTTATTTATGAAATGTGATTCTGGTCGTTTTTCCATTGATGTCTTCGTGTACTGGTGTGTCATTTTCTAGCATCACTTTTGTCTTCGAGATTTTCATGTTTAGACCTTGTTTTTCACTTTCATCAGCTAGCTCCTGCAGCATGTTTTGTAGTTCTCGTGGTGTAGTAGCGCATATGAGTATGTCGTCGGCGAAGCGAAGATGGCTGAGATATTCTCTGTCTATCCTCAAGCCTCTGGTTTCCCAGGTCAGTCTTCGGAATATGCTTTCGAGTATTGCCGTGAACAGCTTGGGCGATATGGTGTCACCCGGCCTGTCGTACTCCTCTCTTGATGTTGATCTTATTGCTCGTTTTGTGTAGGTGGACTGTCACCGAGCTGTTGGTGTAGCTGTCTTTCAGGAGTTCGATGTACACGTCTTCTATCCCTTGTTTTTGAAGGGAGGTCAGTATTGCTTGAGTTTGCACCGAGTCGAAAGCCTTCTCGTAGACGACGAAAGCGATGCAGAGCGGGATATTATATAGTCGACACTTCTCTTTCAGTTGGTTTACGACGTATATGTGGTCTGTCGTTGAGTACCTGCTTCTGAATCCTGCTTGCTCTCGTGGTTGGTTTTCGTTCTTCTTCGTGGAAAGGCTTAATTGGCTACTAGTAGAAAGTCACTTGCGTGGGGAGACGACGGGGATGTGGGGCGGGGGTGGTGGACCATTACAGAAAATGTTTTGGAGAAGTAGGCAACCCTGCATTTAGGGTATACATACACCCATGTATCTCTTATGACAATTACATTGAGCTGACGCTAACTGTTCAGTGCTAACTGAATTTGACAGTTACACCGAGCAAGCTCTCGTCGCTCTGTGTGATGGCCGTCTATATGAACTGTCTTTACGTTGCCACGTTGTTGCTAGCGGGTACCAACGAATGGGAGCTTAGGACTCCACAGTCACTACAGTCACTGTTCGGGACTACTGAGTGCTGACAGTTACTGCGGTGATTCCTGTTGGCCAGGGATCCATCCCAGGCCTACCTGATAATTATCATGATAGGGGTAGTTTCCAACGTGGGGAAGGTCACACAAAGGCCATGACAGTTACATTGAGCAAGCACTCGCCGTTCTGCGTGATGATTTACGTTTTAATCGTCCTATTAAATTTAGAGAGTGTTTTAATCACTAGCATGCACAATGATGCGTGACAACAACGGCGACACAGAATGTTTCATTCTGATTTTTGTCGGTCAATGAGAGTAACATGGCGCCACCTGGTGCCTGTAAGTTTCTGTTTACAGTTCAGTCGGCGCACGAATAACAGCTGCGTCAGACGAAGCCTCGGGGGCAGCCGTTAGCAATGAGCAGGCTGCGATGGAGTTGCTCTCCGGTGCGGACGTCAATTTGAACATGAGTGACGGCGCCGGTCGGCACAACAGGGGTCACGTGTACCACACTGTTAGTTTTCCCATTGGTGACCATGTTAACGTTTTGTCTGATTATAAGAAAACGTGACCTACACAATTTCTTAAACTTCTCACCTGCTGTTATTATCATCTCATTGACATGCGGGTCCAGTTTAATCAAAATCTAATATTTCTAGCTCTCATAAAATGCATGTATGTGTAACACGGTGTGGGGAGATACTGCTTGGTCGAGTCAACACCCATACTGCTATGCTCGACACGACAGGACACGCGGACGTTGACAGAGTACGTGATGATGGACGCGGGATGCGACATCAATGGCTAGCGGCACAGCGAGGATACGTCGACGTCGTGAGATACTTATATATAGTTGCACACGGTGCCATAATGATGACGTCTACATTGTATACAAACTGGCGAAGGAACAGCTCAAGTCAGCTGGCGGTCGCTGATCGCAGCGCCGCACACGAACAATGCATGTGATCACTGTTACGACATGTAGAATCACTGACTGTATACTCGTGACATTGCACTGAATATATGAGGGAGGGAGAATGTTGTACATGAGGTCACTGACTGTATACTCGTGACATTGCACTGAATATATGAGGGAGGGAGAATGTTGTACATGAGGTCACTGACTGTATACTCGTGACATTGCACTGAATATATGAGGGAGGGAGAATGTTGTACATGAGGTCACTGACTGTATACTCGTGACATTGCACTGAATATATGAGGGAGGGAGAATGTTGTACATGAGGTCACTGACTGTATACTCGTGACATTGCACTGAATATATGAGGGAGGGAGAATGTTGTACATGAGGTCACTGACTGTATACTCGTGACATTGCACTGAATATATGAGGGAGGGAGAATGTTGTACATGAGGTCACTGACTGTATACTCGTGACATTGCACTGAATATATGAGGGAGGGAGAATGTTGTACATGAGGTCACTGACTGTATACTCGTGACATTGCACTGAATATATGAGGGAGGGAGAATGTTGTACATGAGGTCACTGACTGTATACTCATGACATTGCACTGAATATATGAGGGAGGGAGAATGTTATACATGAGGTCACTGACTGTATACTCGTGACATTGCACTGAATATATGAGGGAGGGAGAATGTTGTACATGAGGTCACTGACTGTATACTCGTGACATTGCAATGAATATATGAGGGAGGGAGAATGTTGTACATGAGGTCACTGACTGTATACTCGTGACATTGCACTGAATATATGAGGGAAGGAGAATGTTGTACATGAGGTCACTGACTGTATACTCGTGACATTGCACTGAATATATGAGGGAGGGAGAATGTTGTAGGGTTACTAAAATACATGAGGGAGGGAGAATGTTGTAGGGTTACTAAAATACACGAGGGAGGGAAAATGTTGTAGGATTACTAAAATACATGAGGGAGGGAGAGTGTCGTAGGGTTATTAAAATACATGAGGGAGGGACAGTGTCGTAGGGTTATTAAAATACATGAGGGAGGGAGAGTGTCGTAGGGTTATTAAAATACATGAGGGAGGGAGAATGTTGTAGGGTTACTAAAATACATGAGGGAGGGAGAGTGTCGTAGGGTTATTAAAATACATGAGGGAGGGAGAATGTTGTAGGGTTATTAAAATACATGAGGGAGGGAGAATGTTGTAGGGTTATTCAAATACATGAGGGATGGAGAGTGTCGTAGGGTTACTAAAATACATGAGGGTGGGAGAGTGTCGTAGGGTTACTAAAATACATGAGGGTAGGAGAGTGTCGCAGGGTTACTAAAATACATGAGGGTGGAAGAGTGTCGCAGGGTTACTAAAATAAACGAGGGAGGGAGAGTGTCGTAGGTTTACTAAAATACATGAGGGTGGGAGAGTGTCGCAGGGTTACTAAAATACATGAGGGTGGGAGAGTGTCGCAGGGTTACTAAAATACATGAGGGTGGGAGAGTGTCGTAGGGTTACTAAAATACATGAGGGAGGGAGAGTGTCGTAGGGTTACTAAAATACATGAGGGAGGGAGAGTGTCGTAGGGTTACTAAAATACATGAGGGTGGGAGAGTGTCGTAGGGTTACTAAAATACATGAGGGAGGGAGAGTGTCGCAGGGTTACTAAAATACACGAGGGAGGGAGAGTGTCGTAGGGTTACTAAAATACATAAGGGTGGGAGAGTGTCGCAGGGTTACTAAAATACATGAGGGAGGGAGAGTGTCGTAGGGTTACTAAAATACATGAGTGTGGGAGAGTGTCGCAGGGTTACTAAAATACATGAGGGTGGGAGAGTGTCGCAGGGTTATTAGAATACATGAGGGTGGGATAGTGTCGCAGGGTTACTAAAATACATGAGGGAGGGAGAGTGTCGTAGGGTTACTAAAATACATAAGGGTGGGAGAGTGTCGCAGGGTTACTAAAATACATGAGGGAGGGAGAATGTCGCAGGGTGCGGTCCGGTGTATTGTAACGTTGTGTGTCACACTGTGGTCCTGGTGTGGGTACGCAGCCACACCCCAATATATGCTTATGTGAAGGCAATAAACTGGACTACAAGAGTTGACATCGACCGGACAACATGCCACCAGCAGTGCACGGTCTGTGTTAAGCAGTCACCCACCATCCATGCTTCGTGGCCTCCTGTACTACATCGTAGGGTACACTACATTAAGGTGCTCGATTACCACGAACATTCTCAACGGCAAAAGTTCCCACTGCTTCAACTTGTGATCACAGCATCTGTCGGAAACCGGAAAAAAATAACGACATTAAAAAAAACTCCGGTGATTACAACCAAAAACAAAACATATCTCAATCATTTAAGCTGGCGTAATTGGCGTCGATGTCGCCAGATTGTAAAGTCTGGACCCCTTCAGGGCTGCGTGCGTCTTCGGGTCCGATCTCACAGGAGTGCATGTGTGTTGTGTAAGTTGGGTTCACGCTCGCCAGAATCGGACTTAAATTACTCCCCCGATTCTAGGTGTCTTGTACTTCACTGTTGGCCTCCTTTTCATGAGGGCATGAACAGTGGTGCCGTCAATATTATGGGCGGCAGTGTCCGCTACATGAGCCTATTCCTCCCATGAATTGTGGCTGGTATTAACAGTGTGTGGCCTATTGCTGGGCTCAGGTGAGTACTTCTGACTGTCACATGTTCTCCATTATCTTTGTCATGTTTATTGGACATGTCCAGGAGCTCATTGTTATCTGGGTGTGCATGTTTGTTGGTCAGTAGACCAAAGTGCTTCTGTAGCTGTTGTATTTACTTTGACACCTGCCCCAATACTACACAGAGTATCTACTTTAACACCTACTCCGTCACCATTGTCCTGACTAGTGGACATGTTGTATTGGCACCTCGGTGCCCTGCCTGGTTAATCTCCCACTGTGGTGTTGTAGCTACCCTTACGCTGGACTCACTGGTGATACCTCCTCCATTACAACTGTCCAGACTGGTGGACACACATGGAGTTGGTCTGCTATCATTGTGCATTGGTTGGCCAATACCCCAAAGGGTGGTGGTGGACTCATGGCCAACTGGGTTCACCTCATTTAGTTTGACGGTGGTTTATCCGTCCCATCACCTCTTCTGTTGGAAGGGGTGGGCAGATCACGATGAGGACTGGGGCTTCAGCTGTAATTGTTCTCTGGAGGCTGATACTATCTTACCCTGGTATCATCATGACGGGGATTATGAGAGCTGATAACGTGATCATTTTTTTGCAATTTGTTTAAATTTTGACCGCTATATTTTATTAAATCAGCTAGTTATTATCGCAAACCATGAATATGCCCTGTATTTACAATTTTATTAGAACACCAGACGTATGTATGTTGTTACTACATAATAATTAAAGTAGATTACAAATAACCCGACTTGACGATATTCCATTAGTCGTGGGGTGTGATGGTGTTATCGATGCAGAAAGCATTGATTCAAAAAACCCGACTTGACGACATTCCATTGGTCGTGAGGAATGTTGGTGTTATCGATGCAGAAAGCATTGTTTCAAATAACTGAGAAACTAAACAAACAGGACACAATTGAAGCAAACGTGCGTGACGTACAGGCAAAGGTGTTCGGCTCGGAGAGGCCCGGTTGTGGAAATATGTGCCAGGTTCTCTTCAGGAGCCCGACAGAAGTACGCACAAACAGATCAAACACCATGTACACGGGGGAATATAGGCGAAACTAAGCATCGCGATGAGCACAAGTCCCTGTCAACGGACGCAGTGCATGTCGACACACGGGGCACCTTCCCCAACAGTAATTACGATAAACCGCAACGGCATCCATACGAACGATCTAGCCATGGTCGGTACTCCACTGAACCTGGGGATGACCAACGTCCCAACCACAGTCGACGACGTCAGGACAATAGGAGTGGTCTCGAGATATCTCGTCGGCCAAGTGACAGAAAAGTCATTATCGACAAGTTTCATGGTAAACCAGGTGAATGGAATAACTGGATTCACCAATTCGAATTAATAGCCGAGGCTTACAACTGGGACCCAGGTATAAAGGGGGAAGTATAACGGGGGAGAGGATGCACGGCGTGGGAGATATAGGACTCCTGAACATAGCGGTAGGCATGGTGGGAGGGTTGATGATATTCGTGGGCAATATAAGACCTCTAACCCCTCACGAGAGGATAATCGGGATGATACTCGTGGACGGTATATGACTCATAATCCCCGTCATGATGATAACCGGGGAAGATAGTATCAGCCTCCAGAGAACAATTACAGCCGAAGTCCCAGTCCTCATCGTGATCTGCCCACCCCTTCCAACAGAAAAGGTGATGGGACGGATAAACCACCGTCAAACTAAATAAGGTGAACCCAGTTGGCCATGGGTCCACCACCACCCTTTGGGGTATTGGCCAACCAACGCACAATAATAGCAGACCAACTCCGTGTGTGTCCACCAGTCAGGACAGTTGTAATGGAGGAGGTATCACCAGTGAGTGGAGAGTTAGGGTAGCTACAACGCCACAATGGGATATTAACCAGGCAAGGCACCGAGGTGCCAATACAACATGTCCACTAGTCAGGAGAATGGTGACGGAGTAGGTGTTAAAGTAGATACTCTGTGTAGTATTGGGGCAGGTGTCCAACCAACAAACACACCCATATAACAATGAGCTCCTGGACATGTCCAATAAACATGACAAAGATAATGGAAAACATGTGACAGTCAGAAGTACCCACCTGAGCCCAACAGTAGGCCACACACTGTTAATACCAGCCACAATTCATGGGAGGAATACGCTCATGTAGCAGACACTGTCGCCCATAATATGGACGGCACCACTGTTCACGCCCTGAGGAAAAGGGGGCCAACAGTGAAGTACAACATAAGTAGAATTCATGTAGTGCAACGCACTCTAAGTCTGCCAAACATAGAGGTAATGTGATGGTAGCGTGCACTAACCCTTCTTGCAATGTTAACGCACTGTAAGTCTGCCAAAACATAGAGGTAATGTGATGGTAGAGTGCACTAACCCTTCTTGCAATGTCAACGCACTGTAAGTCTGCCAAAACATAGAGGTAATGTGATGGTAGAGTGCACTAACCCTTCTTGCAATGTCAATGCACTGTAAGTCTGCCAAAACATAGAGGTAATGTGATGGTAGAGTGCACTAACCCTTCTTGCAATGTCAACGCACTGTAATTCTGCCAAAACATAGAGGTAATGTGATGGTAGAGTGCACTAACCCTTCTCGCAATGTCAATGCACTGTAATTCTGCCAAAACATAGAGGTAATGTGATGGTAGAGTGCACTAACCCTTCTTGCAATGTCAACGCTCTGTAATTCTGCCAAAACATAGAGGTAATGTGATGGTAGAGTGCACTAACCCTTCTATAGACAGACAGCCGTTTGCGTAACCGCCAATTCCAACCTGCATCGATGCAACGATTTTACCTCGTTTTATATACCAAATCGATCATTCCGTCACTCCATTATTTGTGTATGTCGATTATTGTTTGAGGTACACACCGAGCATTATTTTCTGATCAATTATTTTACATTTAGCCAGATGGTAAAGTGGCCTCGACCCACTAGAGTAGATTTGCCTCAATTGTCGCTCATTTCGTTGTACATACCAACTAACCAACTGCATTGCCATGGCCACGTGAATGAATAATAAAAACAAGTAAAATGCAACACAGACTGTTAAAAAATACCCTAAATTAAATGACAATAGAATGCAAATATGTGATCGATGATATGTGTGTGTTTCAAGTTCAAGCTTTTTACCTTGTGTGTGTTGCATAGGCATAGCCACAGCATAGCCATAGGCCATAGCCAGCTAGGGACTAGTGTAGCCTGTAGGTATATAATTAACATTTTGAGATATAAACATCAAGTCTATATTAATGTATGTAATATGCCCAATGGCAATGCCAATGATTTAAACAACTATTTATTTTGATTCATAATAAAACTATTAACAATTTAGTTGTCTGTTTGTTAATGTTACTAATTTTAATAGTAGTGATATATATAAAGGTAGATTACTGTCACAGTACTAGACCTACTTGTTCAAAAATTATATGTGTACCGACTACTGCCGATAATGGGAACCGGTAGCCAAGTGGTAAAGCACCAGTCGAGGAGACTGGACTCGAATCCAACTATCGGCCACAGTTTTAAAAAACTTGGGAAATTTTGTTCTCTTGGAAAATACACTAGGCCATTGGTCCCTTCTAACTGTTATCTGCCAGAGGAAGTAAAAGATCCCACACATGGGATAAATGAGCTAATTTGAGTCCATACTGTAGTGGACTTACTACCTGTTGGGCATGTAGATGAGGATATTATGAGATAAAACCACAGTGCAACATTGTAATAGGACTTTGCTGAATAATAAGTATTTGTCAAAATGTTCCATATTTTAGATTTATGATGTATAATATAAGCCACACATATTGTATTTTTATTGTGTTCTGTTCCATTTATTTCAGGTTGGTGTCATCACTGATGTCCAACAGCAAGATTTGTCCATTCTGACAGCACTGATACCAATATAAGTGGTATAGTGTTTGTGTGTATGCATTCTGAATTATTGAATATTATGATAACATACTCTGTACAATTATAATGTATATATTGCAATACAGAACTCGGAATCAATTTATTTGACCTATAAATATGGTACATGTGTAAGGTTTCAGGGCAAAGCGCAATAGTGTAAATATCATCTTAAAATTGACATGATATTGAATATCTAAATACTACAAAATCATAATGACCGATATCTAGACCCAAACTGTTTTTTTTACAGTAGAACCTGTCTTGGATAACCACCTGCTTTCTCGGTTCCTCTTGAAATTGACCATATTTTCAATGTTTGTTGACCTGTCATGGGCGACCACTCGTCTTGAAAGACCACTTTTGCTAGGCTGAAGTGGCGGTCACTCAAGACACGTTCTACTGTACATTTCAATTCTGCAATTTTGCCTAGGCAAATATGTCACCAGAGCCGCATGACGTTTATTGTATTTTACCCTTAAACCCTTCCTATATATACTATTGTTATGCACTGGTAATAATGCATGAGTGTATAAATACAGTGTTGTATGCCACGTTCCAAGTAATGGAAGAAAATCATTCAATCATGCCAATTATGTTCAGTCAGAATGACTGACCCAACAACAGTTTCCAATCTAACATTCTATAAGTGTTGAGAAACAACCCATCTTGCTTAGAGTCACTATCAACTTTTCACCCCTACCCTCTTGACACTATCATGCCAAGTGATTTTGGTTTTCTCTTTCTACCACACGTTTTCCTTGCTCTCTTTGTCAATATCAAATGGAAAACCATGTTGTATCTGTTTCAAAATACCGTGCTAGTATACCTGCGGATATGGGTCAAATTCATTGACATGTATTTAAATACAAATAATCTTGAAGGGTTAAAATATGATGAAATGAAAAAGTATATATTTCAATACAAATATGTATCAAAGGTACTTATCAAAATTCTTTTTACAAAACCGCCAATAGCAAAAATAATGGCAAATCTTATATTGAGATATGTTGTTTATCAACATGATTTGACGATGTTATGTAAAAAAATGACATGAGATGTTGCTTACTGACTGGCAATCTTTGGTGTTTGTACCATGTATGAAAATACCATGTTGTACCTGTTTCAAAATACCATGGTAATATACCCGAGTATAGTGTATATCAAGTCACTGGCACTGGAACAGGGAAGGGGCGTTCCAAAAAAACCCACCTTGAGGTTCTCCAGACATCTCGATCTGCATCCCCTTGAGGCTCGCTGAAAAAAACCCACCTTAAGGCACTCTGAAAACCTAAATAAGCACCCCCATTCCACAATATTTAGGGGTAATCCTATCTCCAGCCCCCATACACCACAAACTGCACACCCCTTCCTAAATGTTGGGGAGCTAAGCTCCTAATCCACAAATATTAGGGACTAAGCCCCCCCAGCAGGTTCCAATGCCTATGCAAGTAAAACAAGTATTACCATGTTTAATTTGTTTCTTACATGGATGTTAATTGATGTGTATTTTAGCAGTAATATATTTAATGTTTCCAACAATATTTTTCTTGCTATCCCTGTTGTGAATGTCAGTGTGACATGTAGTCTGTGCTATTTCAGATAATGACTCATTACTGTTCACGAGTATTTAAGGATTAATTTCTTGACATGTATGCTCAATAGTCTATTTGTTGTATTTATCATATACTTAATTGTTCATATTGTATTATAATGTATACATAAGGATTTGAGAAATGATTTGTGTCATTATTAGCATAGCTTGCATTTATGTATATGTATGCTCAATATACTTTATTTTGTATTTGTTTTATTTGGTCATTCAATATGCTTGGGTATTACTGTAGATTGCCTGTATGATTAATGTATTTGAATATATAATATAATACAAATATTTGAAGATTAATGTGCACCTCTGTTAATGAGTATGTCATACAGAATATTTTCTACAGGATATATTCTGTAGGATATATCCTACAGGAAATAGCCTATAGGATATTTCTTATAGGAAATATTCCATAGAAAATACTATAGGATATTTCCTATAGTTTTCTATAGAAAATTTCCTATAGAGTATTCTATAAACAAAACTATAGAAAATGTCCTGTAGTTTTCTGTAGAAAACCGCAAAAATCCTGTAGTTTTCTATAGAAAATGTCCTATTGTTTTCTGTATAAAACCACAAAAATCCTGTAGTTTTCTATAGAAAATTTCCTATAGTTTTCTATGGAAAACTGTAAAAATCCTGTAGTTTTCTATAGAAAATTTCTTATAGTTTTCTATATAAAACCGCAAAAATCCTGTAGTTTTCTATAGAAAATTTCCTATAGTTTTCTATAGAAAACCGCAAAAATCCTGTAGTGTTCTATAGAAAATTTCCTATAGTTTTCTATAGAAAACCGCAAAAATCCTGTAGTTTTCTATAGAAAATTTCATATAGTTTTCTATAGAAAACTGCGCAAAAATCCTGTAGTTTTCTATAGAAAATTTCCTATAGTTTTCTATAGAAAACTATGCGCAAAAATCCTGTAGTTTTCTATAGAAAATCTATAGTGTTTTTTTGCTAAGGGTGCAATGTCAACGCACTGTAATTCTGCCAAAACATAGAGGTAATGTGATGGTAGCGTGCACTAACCCTTCTTGCAATGTCAACGCACTGTAATTCTGCCAAAACATAGAGGTAATGTGATGGTAGAGTGCACTAACCCTTCTTGCAATGTCAACGCACTGTAATTCTGCCAAAACATAGAGGTAATGTGATGGTAGAGTGCACTAACCCTTCTTGCAATGTCAACGCACTGTAATTCTGCCAAAACATAGAGGTAATGTGATGGTAGAGTGCACTAACCCTTCTTGCAATGTCAACGCACTGTAATTCTGCCAAAACATAGAGGTAATGTGATGGTAGAGTGCACTAATCCTTCTTGCAATGTATACGTTACTTCACCGGAGTGACGGACGAATTAATAATCCCATCTTGTATAATTAATGGGGGAATTGGACCCGTTATTATAGAGATTATAAACGATTCGATTCCAATAAACCAGTCACATTGCAGAAAGGGAAAATACTAGTTCAGGCAGCGTTGCCCTTGATGGAAAAGTGTCTTGATAATTTGGCGGGTACTCTGTGGTTCCACACATTAGACATGGCCAGCGGCTATTGACAAATAGTGGTAGATGAACGCGACAGTCATGAGACGGCGTTCCTAACCAAATATGGCCTCTTCGAACATGGCAGAATGGCCCAGGGTTTATGTACTGCACCTGCCACGTTCCAAAGGGTTATGCATCTTGTCCTATGCGGTCTCGCATGGAACAATGTACTAGTATACCTAGATGACGTAATCGTAGCAGCACGGAATAACCTACGTATGGCACAAAACCGTCAGAAGAAAGATTGTGACACCCGAGCCCCTGTTCGAGAAAGAACATTTCATGTGGGTGACCTAGTGGGACAATCTTGAGGCAAAGTAAGAAATTACTCCCAATATGGAAGGGGCCATTTGTAATTACGAAAGTAGTGTCGCGTTTCTAAGACCGTATCGCGGGTCGTAAGCGGGAATACGTGAAGCACCATGACAAGTTTCGGGTAGGCGAGGACCGTGATATCCCCGTATGGGTAAGGCGGAAACGACAAGCAATCCTCAACTTGGGTGGGCCTCCCACAGAGGTCACGCCCATTGACGATCCGCTAAACGTGGTTGAGTCATTGTTCAACGCTAACCAACCACTAACCAGGCGAGAATTGGAAATGACCACCACACAGGGGAAAATCCCGCGAACTACCCGCTGGGGTCGACCCATCAATCGACCCTGCAGGTATGACGACTAACCGTAATTACAATGCTTATGTTACAGATGGATGCCACCGATACTCATGGCACCACTAGCCCTGTCAGGAACCAGCCAACAGCCCAGCCAGTCTCCATTCGGACTGCCACACTGGACGACCTCCAGCACCTAGTGAACACAGCACAAGGCACCTTGGTGCCGTGTGTGACACTGGGTGGCGTGCAGGTGTCATTAGACGCCATTGTCCACACACGTCCGCCCCGCACATACGCCCAATTAAAGCAAGGTGCCAGGGTGCCAATTCTGCTACATAATACCAACACGACCATCCCTACCACGTCACCCCTATACACAGGGACACCACTCCAACGCACCATACATAATTTTCATGCACCACCGCCACTAGTACGCAACATATGGAAAGGGGTAGCCCCAGCGGCGACGGACAATAGTCCTGTCACACTAACCGATATGGAAGGGGCCAGAGACCTCGAGGCCAGGGCCCCTCCTATAGTTTTCGGCAAGCGATGGCGGCGACGAAACAGGTGCCATAAATCACAGGCCCCCCACCTTCCGTCTCCTCTGACGGTGAATGTGAAACGGTGGCGGATTACAATTACCACCAGCACCCTCACAACAGAAGGCCTTGTAACGGCGGAGGGGGAGTGAGGCGGCGCAACATGCGTCGTCTACTGCCGAAATGCCCCGCCCCCCTTCCCCCAGAAAGAGGAAAAAGGTGCAAGCTGGACTGGGACAGTGCACCGTAACGCAACCACCAATTGCATGCGACTCCATGTCGTGGTAACACACTTACCTTAATTGGCATTTCCATCCGGATACTGCTTGCTGGCTGTGTGAGCAACAGTTTGGCGCCATACCCACCCTACGGACTCATCTGGCCGGGCACTCTGTGGAGGATAGTCAAAAAAGAGAGTTTGCTCCACATTTTGCTAGGTGGGCAAACTCCATGATCGAACTCCTCGAGAGTACGCGGAGAATGGCCCTCATTCACACCTTTGAGGAGCCAGTCGTCCTGTTTAGAAAGAGAGGGTGGTACCCAAAACAGGGTTCCCGATCTAATATGGCCATGCGGGTCATGTTAGCCGAAGTAGCTGAGATGATAGCCCAACCTATCGCTGCCGTCAACATCCAGCTGAGTCCACCCAACCACCCAGTGGCGCTCCTCAATTGGGAGAGCATGGGAAGGATGTTGGCGGAGATGCCACCGCACAAGCAGGACACCTTCCCGTCTGCTTCACTCCATCAGACTCACACTGTAACGGAGTCCGCCATGGACGCCCAATGTCACGTTCCTTTCTCGAGTGTCATGTGCGAAGCACTGGCGATACTGAAAAAAAAAGCACACACATCAACGCCAACTGATACATGTGCACTGTTTCCACCGGTTTGTAACAGACCTGCAGTGGCTAATTTAGTTAATTACTATTATTATTAGTTATCAGAGAAAGACTAGAACAGAAAATCCAGATTCGCATTATATAAAAGCATTATATAAAAGAATGCTGCACAAAGCAAGCATATGGTTGCCGTCACTGCGGGCGCGTTTCTAAAGCAACAAGGTGTGAACGATTTGTTTATTTTTGCGTCCGTAGGCGTAGTTCTTGGTGTCTACCGGAACAGGATGTAGTTGACAGTTAAGAATCATGACTGGAATTTGGTACAGACTTTGGCCTGACCTTAGATTCACTTTGTGACGATGTCCTGGTTTTAAGATCGAACCGGAAAGATTAAATTATGCAAATAAATGCAGACCCCCTCACGTGAGTGAGCACCCTCATCCCCATAGTATATAAACGACGACAATTCCCGGATTTGGCTTGAGGCCAAGCCAGTTTGTTTAAAAGGGAACTATTTTTGGAATTACGAGGAGGGCGGAAATTGACACACATAAGGAGAGACTGTTGACGCTCTCCGCGGGGAAACTAGGAAAATGTTTCCCACAGTTTAGACTTCTCAAAATGTCGGGAAATATAAACCACGGTGGTTTATATATTGCTTTATATTTCGATCTTCAAAAACTACGGACACTTTAAATGTAAAATAGAGTTGTACTGTAGGCGCACATGAATGTGTAAACGTTGTACGGACATCGTGTCTGAAGTTTCTACTGATGAATAAAACATATATATTCGTGACGAGCCTGGAACGCTTGTTTCTTCAATTTCATTGACAAACAAATACACCCTTGGTCGTGAGGGGACAATGCATCACCACAGCACGATGATGCACACGGCTTGGCGAGCGACATACCCGAGGTAAGGCTCCGGTTTTCTTAAGCCATTTGCGTACCGCCCAACTGAAGGAAGGAAGGAAGGAAGGAAGGAAAGAAGGAAGGAAGGAAGGAAGGAAGGAAGGAAGGGAGGAAGGAAGACGGAGGGGACAACAACCTTAAAGGTTGTCTGACAGACTACAGGTAGTGTGCACGGCAGTTTACGAACAGTGTTTTTGGAATCACCAACAAGTCGGTGTCTGCGCCAGGATTTAGCGAACGGGCACGACAGATCGACCTATACCGACTGGTGCTGGAAACAGATGCCCCCCTGTTGTCACCACGGGGTCATAACCACATACACCCGTATGAGCTGGTGCATCAGGCACGGTACATTGCAGCACTGCACAATCTGCCAAGCTGGGTAGTGCTTTGCGTGGCCACCCTCAACGCGCAGGCGTTTTACAAGGTGTAGAACGCATATATCACGGCAGCCGGCACCAGCCCTCTTACGCTGTCGACAGAACCCTGCACTTGCACTGCCTGGTCAAATAAGACTAGTGCAACAACATTTCGTTGCCCACCACATTACTATGTTATAAGGTGTTTTGGTTTTTGAATGTTTATTGCACTAACTCTGTTCACAACAATCACTGCCAATATGTTCATAACACGGTGTATAATTATTTAACGATTATCAAATTCATTGGGTTTATTAAATTGACTAGGTTGTTTGATTGACTAATTTGTTAATTATTACTTACTTAATTATATTAATTATATTAAGTTTAAAAATGGAATTCAAGTTGGATATATGGTTGGCGATCAAACGTTATAAGGAGGGAGGAACGTGATAGTCACCAGATGGCAGCACTGTTCCTCACCACCTACCCACTGCCCCTTGCACACACCACTACACACCAATAACCCAGCCCTGTATATAAACCCCAACCACACCCATACCAAGGGCGCCACTCCGATCCACACAAGGAAGACATCCGACATCCGATGTACTGGCTCAGGATCAACGGCGGCCACAGATAAAAACACAGCTACCGAACGTAGAGAGCGAGCCACGTACCACTCATTACCCGTTCACTCTTCACCACAATATCTCCTTGTCCAATTTGACTCATTAAGTGCATTAATTAGCATTATTTTTGGTATCATATCGTTTTTGGAATAATTGTTATATTGTTTTCCTGATTGATTGTGTTTGGGAAAACGCTGCCATAGCAGAAGAGAGGTTATTATTTTTGTAAAATTTAAAATAACAGAATGCTTTTAGAGGGGTCCACGGTCAATAACGATGATCCATGGATGATAACGCAATACGTTGGTAGTGGTATTATTCCACTGTGTTGATTTGTTTTCTCGTCTTGTCTTTTTAGCAGGCCAATGTGTGAAAACACCGTACACAGCAGCAGGGAAAAGCCAACGTCGCCATGGTCGGAAGAAGGTTCGGCAGTTAAGAATGCCCTATTTGCCAAACGCAGCAGCCTTCCCAAGAGAGTCAAGGCGCATGAGCTGGCAGACTGTGTTGTTTTCTACGAAGTTAAGCAGCGACAGAGGAAAGAAAACCAGACATCACTGTCGAGGCCAGGCAACTAAGATCATCACAAGTGAATTATACAACAGGCTCTGGGACGCGAAGAAGTATGCAAGAGTCTTGGAAGGTGACAGTGCCGGGCATCATGAATGAATATACGATCGTGCCGGTCGGTCCATGCGTGATTATGCGAGAGTCATCATGCTTCCAAGATTGCTGCTACGAACAGGGGGTGTTTTTCACCCTACGGGTTTAGGATGGACGAAAACACCTCTGCAGGCCGAGAGGAAGAAGATAGTAATGAAAGAGAAGGAAACATAGGTGCATGAGACAGAGGTGAAGGTGATGGGTATAGAGGTGCATGAGACAGAGGTGAAGGTGATGGGTATAGAGGTGCATGAGACAGAGGTGAAGGTGATTGGTATAGAGGTGCAGGAGATAGAGGTGAATGTGATGGGTATAGAGGTGCAGCAGACAGAGGCGAAGGTGATGTTTATAGTGGTCGATATAAGGTAAGTTCTGCCTTAACTCAGCTAAGTAAAATGAAGACTCTGGATTTGGCCGTACTGCATGTCCACCTCCCCCAGAGCCTCTACGTTTAACATGTAAAAAGTATGCCGGTAATTTTAAGAGAAACAAAGTATGGGCAAACAGTCCCATATGAAAGTTGTAATTTAGATTCTAAAGTAATGCCAGAGACATCTTCGACCGTCCCTGTAGAGAGTTTCGCCGCCCCCTCTCCTCTAGATTCTCTCATCAACCTCCTTTTTAAAACCCTACTTTATTTCCCGGCAAACCTTCTTCACGCATACGTGTTCATGCATCCGTAGACCAGTGCACATGCGTACTTTATTTAGTAAGGCTTCCGTCTCTGCAAGGACGTCAGTATAACCTAACCACTTTCTGCCTGTCAATCCGGCAGGATGAGCGTTTTCTTTCAATCTACCGAATGTGAATTATAGTGTACCCTCTATTGAATTCCTTTGTTCCACACTTCGACTTCCACAAAGCAAAATAAATGATAATCGTTACACACCTGCAGGCTGCGAACAGTCCGTATACCTTGCTTATACGAATCTGTATTAATGTTGACCCGCCCCTAATTTATGTTACCGGGGCGCCGAGCTGTGTCATCACTACTCTTATACAATTTACCCATTTCTAATTATCCAGTGCATTCCGAATCTCGGCTGCGCCCACTCTGTTTAGAACTGGCTAACTTATTTCTACCGATTCTGTTTACACACTGCGTATTGTCCAGCTAATTGATATGATGCAGGTGGTTTCTTACATTCGCCCACCACAAAGAGTTGAAAACTACGTCTTCAACTAAATACTACATTAAAAGAAACCACTGTATCAAACAATACTGAATCTCTCTTTGCAGAGATTCTTACCGAAGCTAGATAATCTTGAACCTCTCTTTGCGAAGATTCTTACAGAGGTTAGGAAGTAATATGCACATCGTAATCAAGCATTTATAAGAGACTAGAGATTCTTACCGTATCTAGCAAATAAGATACACAACGTAAGCATGCATTCCTAACAGAATGCTGACAATTAAAGAAGAAAACAATCTGGAATCTCTCTTTGCAGAAATTCTTACAGTATCTAGCACGTAAGATACACATTGTAATCAGGCATTTATAACCAAAATGCTGACGAGTCGTCAAATGCTGAATCTCTCTTTGCAGAGATTCTTACAAAAGCTAATAGTGAATTAAATGAATACATAAGTATACAGCACGTTGCAAGGTAAATATATATATATCTGCGGGTTTTCTGCAGAGAAACCACTTGTCAAGCAACTAAATCTATAAGACTACAATAACCAATGCTTATACTACCACTTGTAAGGTCACTGTATAGAAGTACATTACGGCATAATAGTACCGTTTCGCGATCCCTTGCGGATAGCGAGACTTGGGTACGATTACAGAGTTAGAACACATCGCTATGTGTGTCTGTCGCATACGAGGACACCTAGTCAAGTTGTATAGTTTACAAGAGGACACTTAGTCACTTCTTACTTCTGACATGGGGACACTTAGTCACGTCATGTCGTATATTTCACAGGAGGACACTTAGTCACTTCTTAATTCTGACAAGGGGACACTTAGTCACGTCATGTCATATATTTCACAAGAGGACACTTATCACTTCTTAATTCTGACTAGAGGACACTTAGTCACTTCTTAATTATGACAATGGGACACCACATCACGTCCCTTCAGTGTCGACACTAAACTCCGTCTCGTCAGTGTCGTGGAAAAACATGCCTGACTGCGGAAATACCACGAGGTAAACCACTGTCTGCCAGACCGAATCGTCATGTACCGAGATGGTGTTGGAGGCGGTCATTTCCCAAGGGAAGAGTAATGCACGGAGAATTAATTGTTTACTGCGGCTTGTTTACTGCGTCTATCAATGTGATGCGGGAGTATGTGTTGTATGGAAATAAGCATAGGGATATGTGTTTTGCGCAGAATTAATGTTCTGCTCTATGCTTATGATTTATCTTTTATGTATGCGTGAGACATGGCCCTTTTCAGCTAAGGGCCGATGGCGGAAGGATGACGTCCTCACGGAAAGGTCGTCAATTACCTTTTCACGGATTGCAAGGTCCATGGAGTTTCGTAATTTGTAAGGAACGGGAAATTATGAGTGCATGCATGAGTTGCATGCGGTCCTCTGCAATTAAGGACCAATGGCAGTAGGATGACGTCCTCACGAAAGGTTGTCGATGACCTTTTCATGGATTGCCAGGTCCATGGAGTACCGTAATTTGTAAGGAACGGGAACAAATAATAATAGCGGATCGCTGAGATATGTGGGTTTTAAATTGTATTCGCTTAGAACGCTGCAGTTTTAGGTATTTACCTGCATGTGGAGCAGTTGCATCGTCTAGTTGCCAAGCCGTTGGCAAGGAAACCGTAGCTGTCGTGGCGTCATATAAGACGGACTCCACTCCAAGGTCCTGTTCAGAAATACCGGGATCCTCCACCGCGTCTGGGCTAGAGGACGGGCGGCGGGTGCTCCCGAGTAACCTCAATTTATTTCGATACAACACGATTATAATGTAAATTAACACGGCCGTCAGTGCTATTACAATGAGAGATGTGGTCCACGAAACGTGACTGGAATAAGAGCCCCATGCAATGAAGTCATTATCATTAGATGGTAATGCGTCTAATTGTATATTGTTAATTTCACCTAATGCTTTCCATACCGGGCTGGCTAATTGTTTCATTATTATGTCATGAGGGATGAGTTTAAGAAGAGCCATGGAGGGTACTGTTATTACAAAAAAACCTACCATTACCGTCGAACTAAACTGAGCTATGCTGGAGATTGTCCATCCCTTTGCTGTAATGTGACAACCTTTGTTCAAGCGCAAAGCAGAAGCACCGTTGATCAGGCGGATGCGTCGCTCCAGATCGCCAGAACAAAACAAAGAAACTGTCTCACCGACATATAGAATAATAAAGGTGCCCGCCATTAGTTCAATAATTTGTGTTTCATCGTTGAGAGCTTTAATGATTGTCACACGACAAGTCTTACGTAGACCTGGCTCGCCTGTCAGTATACCTCGTGGGCATTTAAAACGAGTTATATCGTAAACTGCCCCAGCTCTACAAATCATAGGACGACTACCCTGACAAGCGGTGGGTTTGAACATGCCACCCGTTATATGCGGTTACTTGGATCCGTGCATGACATTTTCCCGAATTATGTGGGATTGGCCATGTTGAGATTCGATAGCGGTTGTAAGGAATGTTATCTGTCAAAGGAAGTTTGACACGGAACAACAATGCATGTTCTGTACGTAGTGTGGACGACACCCGCATATTAGCATAGTACCATTGCAAATCCGGCGCATAAAAACCGGCTGATTTATCGGACGTTAATATATGCGTTAGTTCACGCTTGCTTAAGAGTTCTTCCGTTAGGAACCCTAATTCAAGTGATGCGTTCTGTCTATGGAACCTGGCAATTTGCCGTAAGCAATTATCATGAGCAGCTTCCATAGCATTTAATACTTGTTCTACTCGTAATTTGGCATTTACAATTTGTAACAATTTGTTCCGCTGTTGCCAAAGATTTGCCATGTGACGGACCTCGTGAGCTACCGTTTCAACATATTCCTGCAAGGAATTGATATGTTTACGATTCTGCACTACCTCATCGTGAGTTTGATTTACAACAGACAACATTTGACTTACTGCATGAACCACACGTCCGTCCTTTGTCTGTAACAGTTCGATTTGTCGTCGGCATTCAATTACGTCGTCGTCAGTCGCAGTTCCAAATAGTGATTTACTCAAAGCACGGACAATGTTCAGCACTCCTCGCCTGGTCCGGTGCGCAACAGATTAGTCGAGGAACATTGTATCATCAATGTCGGCAATTCGAATATTCCACACGTCGGTCGTCGCATTGTCCATATTGTGGACAAAATTCAAGTTCGAAATGACAGTCCGAAATCGGTCGAGTTTGGCACGTAGTCCGGCTATTTCTGTCGGTGTAGCTATAGTAATCAGTACCACCCAAGTCGCTACATGATTGCGTGTCGGTTCACCACCGGTAACTAGTATACCATCCGGTAGTAAATGTGGTTCGTTCAGTGGTATATGTTCGTTGTGTTGTAATCATTTGCTCTCACTAAGATTACGCTCGTGTAAAGCAGTAAACAAACTGATTTAACAAGATTTAACAAGATTGCCATCCAGAAAATTACTCTGGATGGCAGGTGGACAAGGAAGCCTTTTGGCTTATCGAGAGTCCAATACTTTTTATCTACATGTATCCCGCCTTTTTAAGGTGTGTGTCGATTTTATTTTTAAACATATTCACGCTACTAGCACCAACACAATCAGGAGATAATCTGTTCCATTCATTTACAGTCCTTTGTGAGAATGAGAACTTTCTTATATCTAATCTACACTGCTCCTTTACTAATGTAGCTTCATGTCCTCTGGTCCTTCTATCTTTCTTAACTGAGAAAAAAATGTTTCCATCAATATTTTCATAACCATTCAATATTTTAAGCACTTCTATGTGATCTCCTCTCAATCTCCTGGTCTCTAGAGTTGTTAAACCACATTCTTTTAGGCGTATTTCGTAACTAAGATCCCTCAGATTTGGTATCATTTTAGTCGCTCTCCTCTGTACTCTTTCTAGCATATCTATGTCCTTCTTGCGATATGGCCTCCATGCTTGTATACAATATTCTAAATGAGGCCTCACTATTGTTTTGTACAGCGGTACTATTAATTCTTTTTTCTTATACGCTATATTTCGCCTAATTAATCCAAGGATTTGATTTCCCTTTGACGCTGCAATTCCGCACTGCTCTGAAACCTTCATATCAGCACTAATGGTTAACCCCAAGTCCTTTTCTTTTACAGTAGTACTTAGAACAGTACCCCCCATTTTATATTTTACCTCTTCATTCCCATGACCTGTGTGGAGGCATTTACATTTCCCAAAATTGAACAGCATTTGCCACTTTTCAGACCATTTGATCAACCTATCAAGATCATCTTGTAAATGCTGTCTGTCTCCATCACTTTTAATCCTTCTAAACACTTTTGTATCATCCGCAAATTTTAACACCTTGCTTGTTATATCATCGTCCAAATCGTTGATATATATTAAGAATAATATAGGTCCTAGTACTGATCCCTGTGGTACCCCACTCAATGCCGATTTCCAGTTTGAAGCCTCCCCATCAACTACTACACGTTGTCTTCTGTCATTCAGCCATTTTTCTATCCAGTTTATTATACCATTTCCTATGCCATGGGCCTTTAGCTTAAGGAGTAATCTTTGATGTGGTACTTTGTCGAAAGCTTTTTGAAAATCTAAATAGATGATATCTACTGGTGATCCCTCATCTACCCACCTAGTGATGTCTTCCAAAAAACATAACATATTTGTTAAGCATGACCTCGCTTTTAAAAACCCATGTTGAGATGGGTTTATCAAGTTATGTTTAACAAGAAAATCCACCATGTGATCTTTAATTAGTCTTTCTAATAATTTGCAAATCACTGATGTTAAACTCACTGGTCTATAGTTCTCTGACTTGTTTCTCGAACCTTTTTTAAATAACGGTATAATGTTTGCCTCTTTCCATTCTAAAGGAACCACTCCCTCTTCTAATGACAAATTGAAAACTGTTGCAAGCGGTACGCTAATTTGTTCTACAATTTCCAATAGTAGTTTGGGCGGAATCCCGTCCACTCCAGGTGATTTATTATCCTTCATAGCCCTTATTTTCTTAGCTACCATTTCCGAGGTTACAACTAACTGTCCTAAATAGTCTGAATCTGCCCCCTTGAACTTAGCCTCTGGTACTGGCAGTGAACTAATATATTCCCTGGTAAACACTGAACTAAAATACTCATTCTGGTCTTCTGCCATTAAGAATCCCTCTGATATTGTATTTCCAGCACTATCTTCTAGAGGACCGACCTTATCCTGAACTTTCTGTTTGCTTCGAATATACGCATAAAAACTCTTACTGTCATGTTTTATATTACTAGCTAATTTTTTTCTCATAGCTTCTCTTTGAATTTTTAATTTCAGCTGTAGCTTGATTAAGTGCTTCTTTATAAATGTTGTAGTCTTCATCATTTCCAGTACATCTATATGACTTCCACATCATTTGTTTATACTTAATTTTTCTAATGGCTTCTTTCGATAAGTGTTTCTTTTTAGACCGTTTCCCTTGTTTTTTGAAAGGTACAAATTTATCGACTATGCACTTAATTTCACTATTTAAGATATTGCAGCATTCGGTTGCTGTCTTATTCTTCAGTGTGTTATTCCAGTCTATCTTTGCTAAATATTTCCTCATGTCCTTATACCTTCCTTTGTGGAAATTTCTCCTATACTGCTTTTGACTATTCCTTTCTGATTTTACTTTGATGGTAAAATGTATCTGGTTGTAATCACTACTCCCCAGTGGCTCACATATATTGACATTGTCAACTAATTCTTTCTGTGAGGACAAAACTAAGTCTAACACATTCTCTCCCCTGGTTGGTTCTAGCACATGTTGAGAAAGGAAACTATCTTGTACTAAAACTAAAAACTTGTGGTCCTCACTCCCCATACTCTGTAGAGATTTCCATTGTATATGCCCATGGTTAAAGTCCCCCATAATAATACAGTTCCGTTTGCTTACTTCCCTTATAGCGTTTTGTATTTTTTCATTCTCTTCTATGCTTATGTTTGGACTTCGATAAACTAACCCAACTGTTAACGTTGAGTTTCCTGTAACTATGTATATAACTGTATATGATTCCATCGTGCATGTTTCTGATACGTGTCCGTGGGTGCCCTGGCGTTTCGTTTCCTGAAGTGCGAAACGATTGGGTCGACTTCAATGTCACTGTCTGCTCGGGACTTTAAGTCTGTCGCTTCTAAATCTCGCGCAGTTAACCGCCTGTGGCGTGTGGAGCGTCGGGTCGGTAATTGGCGCGTGTCGGCGCCGTCTGACTGTCTGACAATCGCCTGTGTCACGCCCCCCCCCCGTCTGTTGCGTGGGGGGCGTGGTTACTGTGTCGTCCTCATCACGTGAGTGACTAGTGGTACATCGCCGTCTTTTGTGGGCGGTCTGCTGCTTTAAATTTTCCGATGGCCTGGTGGGCGTGACGGAGTAGTAAACCTATCACTGTCATTAGTGACGCCTGTAGTAATTTGATGCTCAATTTGAGGCCGTGTCCAAACAGGCCTTTGTTTGCGGCGAGGCCTGGGATTACAAGAATCCCAAGTCTGTGCCGGATCGACAAGTCTACACTTTTCGATATTCAACACTTTCACCTTACCTGTTTGTTGGTGATATAGATACACTACAGGACCATTAACGCGAGTCACGATGAACATTGGATCCCAATTAGATGTGAATGTCAACTTCTCCTCTGCCTTAATTACCACATGATCGCCTTAGCTTGGAGTCACTGTCGATTATACTCCCGACTTTCTTCTGTCATAGCGTTAGCTATCTGAAGTGCTGCTGCCAAATCATCTAGCCTATTTCCAAACTCGTTGGGATTCTTAGCACTGAGTGTTTTCTCTAACGGCAATCAGATACGCCGACCCGTCATTAAGAAATGAGGGGTAAAGGTTGTCGTTGTTGCAATACTTGCTCTATGGGCTAACAAGACGTCATTTAAAACTGCCTCCCAGCGGAAAGGACAGTTATTGACTGCTTTTGAAATCATTTCGTTGAGGATCCTGTTACAGCGTTCAATTTTGCCATTTGACTGGGGATGTACCGGAGTCGTCGTCCGGTGTTCGATCCCAATTTGCTGAAGGTATGTTTCAAAAGCTGTTGCTTTAAATTCCGTTCCTCGGTCCGTGATCAAATCTGCGGAACGCCATGACGTGTTATGAAATAAGTGCTGAAAGCATGCCAAACGCTCTCGTTAGATTTGGAAGGAATGGGATATGCTTCCACCCATCCTGAACAATGATCAATTATTGTTAGAATGTCTTATTGCCGTTCGGGGATTCTACGAATGGTCCTATTAAATCTGCTGCAACGATTTGAATAGGATAAGGCGCGATAGGCATTTCGCCCATGGGGAATCTTTGGAATTTACGATTATGGAGCAAGCACGTGGCGCATTGGCTTAGTTGTCGTTGGGCATCTTTACGCAAACCTTTCCACACATACGCCTCGGGTATACGTTGTACACATTTCCATAACGCCAAATGACCTAGTTCTTTATGCGTGCGATCGATGGCCGCTTTGCGATAAGCCACAGGTAAGACTGTCATCCTCATCCGAGTTAGCTAGAATCCATAAATCACGGAATTCAGAACCTTGTGCCTGAGCGATTTCTTGTCAATCTAGCCCTGCATAAATCCAAGGTGAGGTTTCGATAATATTGTCATCCTGAACAGACTCTAAGTCAAAGTCGTCACCTGTGTCCACAACAGCAAGCGGTGGCCCTTCAGTGGATCGTATGCGGGATAAAATATCCGCGCGAATGTTTCGTTTCCCGGAAATGTAATGGATTTTCGCACCGTACTGTGCGAGCAAGACTCCCCATCTCTGAATCTTTGTGTTGGCCATTGATTTGGAAAATGGGTTTGTGGTCGGTATAGACGTTAATACTGGCTGCAAAAATGTAAGTTCTTAATTTCTCGAGACAATACACTACGGCATATGTTTCCTTTTCAATGGTGGCCCATTTCCGCTGCGTTGGTGACAAGGTATGAGATACATATTGGATTACTTTCTCAATCCCATCGAAGGATTCCTGCACTAAGCTACCCCCTATTGCATAATCACAAGGATCAGTTTACAGTTTGTAACCTCGATTCAAATCAGGGGTTGCCATCACATGTGAGGATGTTAAGAGGTGTTTGAGTTCGTCAAAGGCGGTCTGTCGTTCATCAGTCCATTTAAATCGTACATGTTTGCACGTCAACTGAATGAGCGATTCAGCAATCTTGGCATAGTTTGGTAAGCAAGGTCGATAGTAATTTGTCATACCTAGCAAAGAACGTACCTCTTTGATTGTAGTGGGCGTTGGTAAATCTGATATAGCGTTCATTTTCTTCGGGTCTGTCTGAATACCCTTACTGTTAAGAACATATTCTAATAATTTCACTTCATGGAGACCAAATGCACACTTTGTGGGTTTCAATTTCAAACCCACCTTCCGGAATCTATCGAAAACGAGTTGAAGGTGTTGCAAGTGGTCCTCTTCATTCTTGCTAAACACCAATATGTCATCAATATACACGAAAACACATACACCAAGCAAGTCAGCCAAGATCTTTTTCATTTCTTGTTGAAAGAAATTTGGAGCTGTCTTGAGTCCAAAAGGAACTTTAATGAATTCGTAGTGACCCGCATGGCATCGAAATGCAGTTTTGTGAATGTCAGCTTCAGCCACTCGCATCTGGTGATAACCAGCTTTAAGATCTAGAGACGAATAAATGGCACTGCCGCTCACCAAATCAAAGATATCTTGGATGATCGGAACAGGAAAAGCGGATGATCCTGTTACAGCATTAAGCTTGCGATAATATACGCAAAATCGTGTTTCACCATCTTTCTTGGAACTAACAATACGGGGCTGGCATAGGACGAATTACTGCGACGAATGATGTCATCTGCCAACATTTCAGCGATTAAGTGGTCAACCTTTTGGCGTTTAGTCAATGGCATTCTGTACGCTCTTTGACAAATTGGGGGTCCTGTCGTTTTGATGTGTAATTTGCCCATGCTGTAACAACCATTCCTTTCCCCTTTCGCCGCAAATACATCTGCATTGCGCTGTACTACCTCATCGATGCTAGTGCTTCCAGTCTCTGGAGAAATAGGACCTACACTATCGTAACCGGGAGTGTTGTGTTGCCGTAATGGCCAATTACCATGATACCATGTTAGTACATTCGACTTCAAATCAATTACTCCGTTACCATCCCGCAAGCAACTATTTCCTAGTATCATTTCATGGGGAATGTTACGACAAATTACTACATCGAGTGGCGATTTAACACCAGCCACTGTCATTTGAGGTTCGCCTGCTCATCACCACAGAGACTGTCCATTCATCGACGCCGTCTGCTACGGGTGCGATCGTAAAGGATGCATACAGGCTGTGTGCAGGTCTTCTGGAAAGCCCGTCAGTACCCAGCTGTCTTCGTGCCCGGATTGGGGCTCTGCACTAAGGTGAAAGCACGGCTTCTACTGGAAGAAGGTGCCGTCCCCAATTTCTACAAACCGAGACCAGTACCATGCAGTCGCATGGATGCCGTTGACAAAGAGCTACATCGTCTCGAGGATTTGGGCATCATAACTCGTGTCGATCACAGTGAATGGGCGACGCCCATTGTCGTCGCGCAAAAGCCGAACGGAAAAGTGCGCATCTGCGGAGACTATGAAGTGACTGTAAATCCTCAGCTGCACGTAGATCAGCACCCCATTCCGAGGGTAGAGGAACTGTTCGCCAAGCTGCAAGGAGGACAGCACTTTTCAAAGCTTGACATGTCCGACGCATATCTACAAGTAGAGCTAGATGACGCCACTAAGCAACTACTCGTCATAAACACGCACAACAGATTGTTCCGGTACAATCGATTGTCGTTTGGACCAACACCAGCGCCGGCCATTTTCCAGAAGTTAGTCGATAATCTGGTCTTCGGCATTCCATATGTGACTGCCTACCTGGACGATGTGATCGTCACCGGACGGACGAAGGAAGAACACCTGCAAAACGTCGAGCAGATCCTCTCTGCGTTGAACGAGTATGGAATGAAACTGCGACTTGAGTGGTACACAAAACAATGCTACCCTTGAAGATGCCAGTGTTTGGCGAATGCTGTCCAGCCGGCGGTGTTCCTTCTTTGAATCTCCTTGTCTTTGTTTTTGTCTCTGATACCGCTGTCCCGGAACACTCAACGAAAACCAACCACGAGTGCAATAGCGCAGGATTCAGAAGCAGGTACTCAAAGACAGACCACGTCGTAAACAAACTGAAAGAGAAGTGCCGATAATATAATATCCCGCTCTTCATCGCTTTCGTCGACTACGGGAAGGCTTTCGACTCGGTGCAAATTCAGGCAATACTGTCCTCGCTTCAAGAACAGGGGATAGAAGATGTGTACATCGAACTCTTGGAAGACATCTACACCAACATCTCAGTGCAGTCCACGTACACAAAAAGCAACATGATCAACATTAAGAGAGGAGTATGACAGGTGACACCATATCGCCCACGCTATTTACGGCTTCACTTGAAAGCATATTCCGAACAGTGACCTTTGGGAAACCAGAGGCTTGGTGATAGATGGAGAATATCTCATTCATCATCGTTTCGCATACGACATACTCAAATGCTCTAATACACCGCAAGAACTACAACAAATGCTGCAGGAGCTAGCTGATGAAAGTGAAAAAAAATCTGAAGATGAAAATTTTTGAAGATAAAAGTGATGGTAGAATACGAGAAAATAGATAGAGAACGTTGAAAGCTACAACTGTGACAGCGATACAGTATCAGACACACATTGGTGTACGTTAACACCAAGTAGAAAGAGAATGTTGAAAGCTACAACTACCTGTGACAGCGATACAGTATCAGACACACATTGGTGTACGTTAACACCAAGTAGATAGAGAACGTTGAAAGCTACGACTACCTGTGACAGCGATACAGTATCAGACACACATTGGTGTACGTTAACACCAAGTAGATAGAGAACGTTGAAAGCTACAACTACCTAGCTGTGACACCGATACAGTATCAGAGAAAAAACCAAGACAAGGCGATTCAAAAACGAATTACAGCCGGCTGGACCACACTCGCCAGGCACCGCGACATCTTCCATGGTAAGTTTGGAACCTGCTTGAAAAGACAAGTTTACAACACATGCGAACTTCCAGTGATGACATACGGCGCAGAAACAAACACTCACCAACCAGGCAAAGAACAAGCTAGCAGCTGCACAAACAAAGATGGAAAGAAGTACGTTAAACATCACATATCAGGAGAGAAAAACAAACATCTGGGTAAAACAGAAGACATATAGGTCATAGACGTGATAGAACAAATCAGAAGACAGAAGTGGACATTTACAGAGCACATCAGCAGACAACGAGATAACCGAAGGACATCGCAAATCACAACCTGGAGACCTTACGAAGGGAAACGATCTAAAGGAAGACCGACGAGACGGTGGAGAAAGGAATTAGACGAGTAATGGAAGGGCAAGAGAACACAAAGTTCAAAGACGTTATAAAGCAAATCAGAAGACTGAATGCTTCACATTCGAAATGTTCAAACAGAATACAACACATTCAAAACGTATTCAGTCGCTATCGTAGGTAGTCTGGTTACCAGCTAATGGGGGGGGGGTACAGTTACCAGCTAGTGGGGGGTGCAGTTACTAGCTAGTGGAGGGTGCAGTTACCAGCTAGTGGGGGGTGCAATTACCAGCTAGTGGGGGTGCAGTTACCAGCTGGTGGGGGATGCAGTTACCAGCTAGTGGGGGTGCAGTTACCAGCTAGTGGGGGGTGCAGTTACTAGCTAGTGGAGGGTGCAGTTACCAGCTAGTGGGGGGTGCAGTTACCAGCTAGTGGGGGTGCAGTTACCAGCTGGTGGGGGATGGTTACCAGCTAGTGGGGTGCAGGAGAGAGAGAGAGGGAGAGGGAGAGGGAGAGGGAGAGGGAGGGAGAGAGGGAGAGGGAGGGGAGAGGGAGAGGGAGGGAGGGAGGGAGGGAGGGAGGGAGAGAGAGAGAGAGAGAGAGAGAGAGAGAGAGAGAGAGAGAGAGAGAGAGAGAGAGAGAGAGAGAGAGAGAGAGAGAGAGAGAGAGAGAGAGTAGTGACAACTCAGAATAGGACGCAATCACACATGTTATACTATCATGTTTATTTTTAGTAGGTACATCTGGCTGCAAGTGTTTAGATTCAGTTTTAATGTCAGTTTTAAATAATATAAATTTGAAATAACAATTTATAATTAATAAAACTCAAATTTTTGTCTGCACATTAAATCCAGCAGTTTTTCCACTTAAAATCTCATCTGTGGTAGATGTTTGTCACATGTACTAATAATGTTAATTTGTAGTAGCTTAATTACTTTTTCTGCCCATTATTACTTAGTAAAACATTGAATTTGTTTCTGCAGGTCCCCCTCCATGTATCCTTCTGGCTCAGAATATAATAGTTGTTTTCACATGTTTCAGTTATGTGTAGCCAGTTAATGGTAAATGCGTTTCAGTTATGCATAGCCAGTTAATGGCAATAGTGTTTCAGTTATGTGTAGCCAGTTAATGGTAACAGTGTTTCAGTTATGTGCAGCCAGTTAATGGAAATAGTGTTTCAGTTATGTGTAGCCAGTTAATGGTAACAGTGTTTCAGTTATGTGTAGCCAGTTAATGGTAATAGTGTTTCAGTTATGTGTAGCCAGTTAATGGTAACAGTGTTTCAGTTATGTGCAGGCAGTTAATGGTAATAGTGTTTCAGTTATGTGTAGCCAGTTAATGGTAATAGTGTTTCAGTTATGTGTAGCTAGTTAATGGTAATAGTGTTTCAGTTATGTGTAGCTAGTTAATGGTAACAGTGTTTCAGTTATGTGTAGCCAGTTAATGGTAATAGTGTTTCAGTTATGTGTAGCCAGTTAATGGTAATAGTGTTTCAGCTACGTATAGATAGTTAATGGTAATAGTGTTTCTGTTATGTGTAGCCAGTTAATGGTAATAGTGTTTCAGTTATGTGTAGCCAGTTAATGGTAACAGTGTTTCAGTTATGTGTAGCCAGTTAATGGTAATAGTGTTTCAGTTATGTGTAGCCAGTTAATGGTAATAGTGTTTCAGTTATGTGTAGCCAGTTAATGGTAATAGTGTTTCTGTTATGTGTAGCCAGTTAATGGTAATAGTGTTTAAGTTATGTGTAGCCAGTTAATGGTAATAGTGTTTCTGTTATGTGTAGCCAGTTAATGGTAATAGTGTTTCAGTTATGTGTAACCAGTTAATGGTAATAGTGTTTCAGTTATGTGTAGCCAGTTAATGGTAATAGTGTTTCTGTTATGTGTAACCAGTTAATGGTAATAGTGTTTCAGTTATGTGTAGCCAGTTAATGGTAATAGTGTTTCTGTTATGTGTAGCCAGTTAATGGTAATAGTGTTTCAGTTATGTGTAACCAGTTAATGGTAATAGTGTTTCAGTTATGTGTAGCCAGTTAATGGTAATAGTGTTTCAGCTACGTATAGACAGTTAATGGTAATAGTGTTTCTGTTATGTGTAGCCAGTTAATGGTAATAGTGTTTCAGTTATGTGTAGCCAGTTAATGGTAATAGTGTTTCTGTTATGTGTAGCCAGTTAATGGTAATAGTGTTTCAGTTATGTGTAACCAGTTAATGGTAATAGTGTTTCAGTTATGTGTAGCCAGTTAATGGTAATAGTGTTTCTGTTATGTGTAGCCAGTTAATGGTAATAGTGTTTCAGTTATGTGTAGCCAGTTAATGGTAATAGTGTTTCAGTTATGTGTAGCCAGTTAATGGTAATAGTGTTTCAGTTATTTGTAGCCAGTTAATGGTAATAGTGTTTCAGTTATGTGTAGCCAGTTAATGGTAATAGTGTTTCAGTTATGTGTAGCCAGTTAATGGTAATAGTGTTTCAGTTATGTGTAGCCAGTTAATGGTAACAGTGTTTCAGTTATGTGTAGCCAGTTAATGGTAATAGTGTTTCAGTTATGTGTAGCCAGTTAATGGTAACAGTGTTTCAGTTATGTGTAGTCAGTTAATGGTAACAGTGTTTCAGTTATGTGTAGCCAGTTAATGGTAATAGTGTTTCAGTTATGTGTAGCCAGTTAATGGAAATAGTGTTTCAGTTATGTGTAGCCAGTTAATGGTAATAGTGTTTCTGTTATGTGTAGCCAGTTAATGGTAATAGTGTTTCTGTTATGTGTAGCCAGTTAATGGTAATAGTGTTTCAGTTATGTGTAGCCAGTTAATGGTAACAGTGTTTCAGTTATGTGTAGCCAGTTAATGGTAATAGTGTTTCTGTTATGTGTAGCCAGTTTTACGTTGAAAGTTGCACTGCGCATACAGACAACTGGCTGCGCATGCCTCTCATTCCACGCCCTGCCTTCAATCTGTTTAACAAATTACTTAAATTACATTTCACCATGTCATATGCGTAAGCAGCGTATATTTATTTGTTATTTTTGACGAGAATGCCGTAACCATACTGACTATCATCATTATAATTGTCAAGTTTTATGAATGATAATGAATGTGTGATGTGTGTAGAATGTCGCACTATTGTAAATGATAATGAATGTGTGATGTGTAGAATGTTGCACTATTGTAAATGATAATGAATGTGTGATGTGTAGAATGTCGCACTATTGTAAATGATAATGAATGTGTGATGTGTAGAATGTCGCACTATTGTAAATGATAATGAATGTGTGATGTGTAGAATGTCGCACTATTGTAAATGATAATGAATGTGTGATGTGTAGAATGTCGCACTATTGTAAATGATAATGAATGTGTGATGTGTAGAATGTCGCACTATTGTAAATGATAATGAATGTGTGATGTGTAGAATGTCGCACTATTGTAAATGATAATGAATGTGTGATGTGTAGAATGTCGCACTATTGTAAATGATAATGAATGTGTGATGTGTAGAATGTCGCACTATTGTAAATGATAATGAATGTGTGATGTGTAGAATGTCGCACTATTGTAAATGATAATGAATGTGTGATGTGTAGAATGTCGCACGATTGTAAATAATAATGAATGTGTGATATGTAGAATGTCGCACTATTGTAAATCACAATGTTTAGAAATGTAGACGCTGGTCTTTGAAAGAAATCAACCCTGATTACAAAAGCTGAATTCTTGGAAAAGTTAACGTTCGTGTTTTTTGCTGTGGAAACTGAATATTCTACATTATTACTGTAAATATTATTATTGAAAGACATTAGAAATATGCTAATTGAGTCACCTAGATGCACCCCACCCCAAGCACTGGGACCTGACTAGATGCACCCTGCCCCAAGCACTGGGACCTGACTAGATGCACCCCGCCCCAAGCACTGGGACCTGACTAGATGTACCCCACCCCAAGCACTGGGACCTGACTAGATGCACCCCACCCCAAGCACTGGGACCTGACTAGATGCACCCCGCCCCAAGCACTGGGACCTGACTGATTACATGATCACGAGGTGCTGAGACATCCAGGACGTGGACATCACAAGAGTGATGAGAGAAGCTGACTGTTGGACAGACCACCAGCTGCCGAGAAGACGGAAGAAGTGTGACACCAAGAGGAAACTAGATGTAAAAAGGCTTGCCGACACAAAAACAAAGGAAGCTCTCGTGACCAAACTAGGAGACCAGCTTGAAAACTTGCCAGCAGAGGCTGACTCGGAGAAAGCTTGGGCCAGCTTTCGGGACACCGTCTACACCAAGCACCAAGCACCAAGATTAAATTGGTTCGAGGAGAACAATGCAGAGGTTGCCAGCCTCCTCAGACAGACGCAGGAAGCTTTCACAAGCTGGCTCGATCAGTAACAAGCAGTTGTCCTCCAAGCACGATCCTCTGAAGTACCTCCGTAACAAAGTTCAGACTGAGATCCAGAGGATGAAGGACCAGTGGTGGGAAGGACCAGCAGTGGGAAGGACCAGTGGTGGGAAGGACCAGTGGCGGGAAGGACCAGTGGCGGGAAGGACCAGTGGTGGGAAGGACCAGTGGTGGGAAGCGAAGGCTGCAGAGCTGCAACAATACGCTGACGAACACAACACCAAGATGTTATTTGCCGGACTGAAGACTGTGTATGGCCCCTCTTCCAACGCCACGGCACACGTTCGTTCTTCCGATGGCTCACTCCTGACTGAGACGAGCGATATTGTGCAGCAATGGACCGATCATTTCAGTCACCTGCTGCAAAGACCTTCTCAGATTGATCAGCAGGCAATTCAGGACCTGCCCCAGCATCCAGTCATTACATTTCTAGATGACCCTCCAATGCCCAGTCATTACATTTCTAGATGACCCTCCAACGCCCAGTCATTACATTTCTAGATGACCCTCCAACGCAGGAAACCCAGAAAGCCACCAAACAGCTACAGCCAGGGAAAGCACCAGGCCCAGATGGAATCCCTCAGAAGTTTTTAAAGAGTGAGGTGAAACCATCGTCTTTAAACTCACCGAGGTGTTGCAGCTACTTTGGGAGGAAGGCTTTGTTCCACAGGACTTCAAGGATGCCAACATCATCCACCTCTACAAGAACAAAGGTGACAAGGCTTGCTGTGATTACCACAGGGGCATCTCACTCTTCAGCATAGTACGGAAGATCATTAAAGATCATTAAAATCTCATTATGACGATCTGTTTAATTTCTAAATAATGTCAAAGATGTAAATGGCATTTATAAAAATGTTGAATATGAGACAGACATAAAGGCGTCACACTCTGAGATTATCCATGCCATAACAAATCTAAGACAACAAAAGTTGTGGCTTGGATTGCATATATACAAAACATCTTAAACACAGCAGTTAGTGGTGCAATAAGTCCACTGTTGTCTTAGTTTATTTATTCATGCTATTTAAAATGTACCTGAATCTATGATTGTTTGTACTTGTGACTATTGTTAAACAAATTAACGTGCTAGCTTATGTAGTAAGAATAATAGTTATAGACCTATTACTCTAGCTAGTATTGAACGTAGTCCTATCCTATCCTATTAAAAATGTTATAATTTATTACCGTATTGCATGCTGCATGTTTAACTACATGTAATAATCAGTTTGGCTTCAAGTCTAAATACATTACAAACATACGTATGTGTCTTCAAAGAGGCTGTACTACAATATGATGATCGATAATTAATATCCATGTTTTAACGTTTCCAAAACATTTAATTTGATCGTGTAAAGCATTACGTTCTATATGAGTAATTCTTAAAACTTGTATATAGTTAGAATTTTAGTATTTTAACTTGTATAAGGGTGCCATGCAGTGAACTTACAGCTAGTAACCTTCTGAACAAAGGCCCTCTATCTTGACTCCCCAAAACCAGATGGCCACAAATGTAAACAAATCTCTCACCCCAGCTATAGCGATTTGTATAGTTATTTGGCTTTTAATTAGGAGCACGTACAACATACAGTAATTAAATGTATATATACTATGTGTGTTATCGTTCGAAATTCTCTACACTTGTATGTATAGTTAGAATTTTAGTATTTTAATTGGTATACTACTAAAAAATGTATGTATACGTAGGAAGAAAATGTTAAGTGCCAGTTTTTTCTGTTAGCTTTGGTACGTCAAGGAGAAATTCATTCTCCGGATATTTTTTGTGTTTACATGATGATCCCTGTAAACAAACTAAATAAGTTAATGTAAATGCTGGATGCATAACAGGCAATTAAGCTTCGTTACTTTTCCTAATAATGTTTTATTTTGCTGACGATTTAATGGTCTTGGCTCCCTCAGCTATGAGTTTATCTAGTTGCTATCTGTCTTGGCTCCCTCAGCTATGAGTTTATCTAGTTGCTATCTGTCTTGGCTCCCTCAGCTGTGAGTGTATCTAGTTGCTATCTGTATTGGCTCCCTCAGCTATGAGTGTATCCAGTTGCTATATGTCTTGGCTCCCTCAGCTACGAGTGTATCTAGTTGCTATCTGTCTTGGCTCCCTCAGCTGTGAGTGTATCTAGTTGCTATCTGTCTTGGCTCTTTCAGCTATGAGTTTATATAGTGGCTATCTGTCTTGGCTCCCTCAGCTATGCGTTTATCTAGTTGCTATCTGTCTTGGCTCCCTCAGCTGTGAGTGTATCTAGTTGCTATCTGTCTTGGCTCCCTCAGCTACGAGTGTATCTAGTTGCTATCTGTCTAGGCTCCCTCAGCTGCGAGTGTATCTAGTTGCTATCTGTCTTGGCTCCCTCAGCTACGAGTGTATCTAGTTGCTATCTGTCTTGGCTCCCTCAGCTGTGAGTGTATCTAGTTGCTATCTGTCTTGGCTCCCTCAGCTGTGAGTGTATCTAGTTGCTATCTGTCTTGGCTCCCTCAGCTATGAGTGTATCTAGTTGCTATCTGTCTTGGCTCCCTCAGTTGTGAGTGTATCTAGTTGCTATCTGTCTTGGCTCCCTCAGCTATGAGTGTATCTAGTTGCTATCTGTCTTGGCTCCCTCAGCTACGAGTGTATATAGTTGCTATCTGTCTTGGCTCCCTCAGTTGTGAGTGTATCTAGTTGCTATCTGCCTTGGCTCCCTCATCTATGAGTGTATCTAGTTGTTATATGTCTTGGCTCCCTCAGTTGTAAGTGTATCTAGTTGCTATCTGTCTTGGCTCCCTCAGTTGTGAGTGTATCTATTTGCTATCTGTCTTGGCTCCCTCAGCTGTGAGTGTATCTAGTTGCTATCTGTCTTGGCTCCCTCAGCTGTGAGTTTATTTAGTTGCTATCTGTCAGCTGTGAGTGTATCTAGTTGCTATCTCCTTCAGCTGTGAGTGTATCTAGTTGCTATCTGTCTTGGCTCCCTCAGCTGTGAGTGTATCTAGTTGCTATCTATCTTGGCTCCCTCAGCTGTGAGTGTATCTAGTTGCTATCTGTCTTGGCTCCCTCAGCTGTGAGTTTATTTAGTTGCTATCTGTCTTGGCTCCTTCAGCTGTGAGTGTATCTAGTTGCTATCTGTCTTGGCTCCCTCAGCTGTGAGTGTATCTAGTTGCTATCTGTCTTGGCTCCCTCAGCTATGAGTGTATCTAGTTACTATCTGTCTTGGCTCCCTCAGCTGTGAGTGTATCTAGTTGCTATCTGTCTTGGCTCCCTCAGCTGTGAGTGTATCTAGTTGCTATCTCTCTTGGCTCCCTCAGCTATGAGTGTATCTAGTTGCTATCTGTCTTGGCTCCCTCAGCTGTGAGTGTATCTAGTTGCTATGTCTTGGTTCCCTCAGCTGTGAGTGTATCTAGTTGCTATCTGTCTTGGCTCCCTCAGCTATGAGTGTATCTAGTTGCTATGTCTTGGTTCCCTCAGCTGTGAGTGTATCTAGTTGCTATCTGTCTGATCACAATTTGGCATAGAACACAATAAGAAATACAACAGTGCCAAAACTAATGTTATGATTGTTGCTGTAAAAGATTCAAGGATGTATAGGCCCCTACACGTACACCTCCCAAACTACGTGTATATATGTCACCATTTAATATATTAAATGGTGATATTAAATTGATGCCAAGAGTTAATTACTTAATGTAAACAGCTTGCACGTACATTTTATCGCCGAAGATCTCAGTGACATTGATGTTAGGCTTGGCAATACAAGATAATTTATGCTCATGCTAATGCATTGATCTGAAAATTCTGTATAATTAATTATGTACGGAAACTGTAAAATGTACGTCCAGATAGCAGACCCAAGTTGGGCCAACATTGGCATTTTACATTGGGCCAACGTTGGCCCAATGCAAGCTTATTCGCCGTGTGTGATATTTGCAATAGCCCAACGTTGGGCCATGTGTTTATTCCGGCTAGTCTTTGTGCTGGTACAGCGTTGATCGAGATATTCTACGTTACAAGTACACACAGTGTATTAGCAACAGGCATATAATAAGATTGGTCTTGGTTGTTAATAAATGTTTATTAATATAAAACTATTCACGACATGACACAATTACATAATTACAACAGATTGGTGTAACACAAAATATTTTCCTGAAAATATGGCTAAATCTCTAAGCAGATTATGAAAAAATTCAATGGCATTGCACATACCCGATATTTCTAAATATCAATATTATACTGTTTCAGCCAGATTGTTTATTATAACCAACTCATTAATTGATCAAATACATGTCATGTTTACCCCACACACCTAAACCGTGAGAGCATGATATCATTATAAGACATTCCATTTCATCCACGTCTTCCAAATATACCTAATGTTATACGAAAGTAAATATAACTGAGAAATACACAACAAAACCAATATACCTGGAGAGAACACAGTAATGTACAAAAAGTAAAGCTATTTTCATGCAAATCTTTCAACTAATGTTACCTTGAAAAAACCTACTAATCCGTACACAGGTCCGACAGACTTTGATGACTGGCATACCGATCTCACAATGTGCTATTAGAATTACACATACACACCAGACACTTAACTAGTGAGGAAAGAGAGGATGTTTATGGGCGACTCCATTATGAGAAAGACGGACAAGACACTGAGCGAGGGGAAGGACGTCGTTGTTTGTCTACCGGGGGCTAGGATTGAACATGTGACTGACAGGGTAGAGAAGGTATTGGGACATGGCAAGGGAGGGTCTATACTAGTACACGTAGGTACAACTAATGCAGACAGGGAGGGAACAACTGGGATAGTACAGAACAAAAGACAGTTGGTGAGGAAGCTAAAGAAGACAAGAGTTGAACAGATAATTCTGTCAGGAATTTTGCCAGTAATGGGAGGAAGAGGGGCAACGTATAGAAGCTGCAAGAGGATGGCAATCAACGCACTAGTTGAGCAGATGTGTGAAGAAGAGAGGGTGGGATTCACAGAGTTATGGGGATACTTTGTTGGGAGGGAAGATAAGTTTTCTCAGAGAACCTGCTGCGATCTGTTGACAGTGGGACAGGTTGCATCTATTTAAACTAGATTCGCAGCGGGGACTCACAGAAAAGCCTAAAACTGGAGGCATAGATAAAGACAACACAAATAAATCAACAAAGAACAGTCTGGAAAACTCTTCTGAAACTGGATATAAATGTGTTTGTTTAAATGCAAGGAGTATAGTACACAAAAGAAATGAACTAAACATTATGGTAGAAGATATTGACCCTCACATAATAGGTATAACCGAATCCTGGACCACCACCAATATATCAGATGCCGAATTGGGACTGACAGGATATGTAATCTTTAGGAAAGATAGAATAGGAAGAAAGGGAGGTGGAGTTATTTTATATATTAAAAAATCTGTCCAGGCTAATGAAATAAAATTAGAAAGAGAAGCAGATTGCGAAGAAGCTGTTTGGTGTAACATAGTTACAGGAAACTCAACGTTAACAGTTGGGTTAGTTTATCAAAGTCCAAACATAAGCATAGAAGACAATGAAAAAATACAAAATGCTATAAGGGAAGTAAGCAAACGGGACTGTATTATTATGGGGGATTTTAACCACGGGCATATACAATGGAAATCTCTAGAGTATGGGGAGTGAGGACCACAAGTTTTTAGTTTTAGTTCAAGATACTTTCCTTTCTCAACATGTGCTAGAACCAACCAGGGGTGAGAATGTGTTAGACATAGTTTTGTCCTCACAGAATGAATTAGTTGACAATGTCAAGATATGTGAGCCACTGGGGAGTAGCGATCACAACCAGATACATTTTACCATCAAAGTAAAATCAGAAAGGAATAGTAAAAAGCAGTACAGGAGATATTTCCACAAAGGAAGGTATAATGACATGAGGAAATATTTAGCAAAGTTAGACTGGAATAACACACTGAAAAATAAGACAGTAACAGAATGCTGGAATATATTAACGAGTGAAATTAAGTGCAAAGTCGATAAATTTGTACCCTTCAAAAAACAAGGGAAACGGTCCAAAAAGAAACACTAAGGCTAAGTTCAAGGGGGCAGATTCAGACTATTTAGGACAATTAATTGTAACCCTGGAAATGGTAGCTAAGAAAATAAGGGCTATGAAGGATAATAAATCACCTGGAGTGGATGGGATTCCGCCCAAACTACTATTGGAAATTGTAGAACAAATTAGCGTACCACTTGCAACAGTTTTCAATTTGTCATTAGAAGAGGGAGTGGTTCTTAAGAATGGAAAGAGACAAACATTATACCGTTATTTAAAAAAGATTCGAGAAACAAGTCAGAGAACTATAGACCAGTGAGTTTAACATCAGTGATTTGCAAATTATTAGAAAGACTAACTAAAGATCACATGGTGGATTTTCTTGTTAAACATAACTTGGTAAACCCATCTCAACATGGGTTTTTTAAAGCGAGGTCATGCTTAACAAATATGTTATGTTTTTTGGAAGACATCACTAAGTGGGTAGATGAGGGATCACCAGTAGATATCGTCTACTTAGATTTTCAAAAAGCTTTCGACAAAGTGCCACATCAAAGATTACTGCTAAAACTAAAGGCCCATTGCATAGGAAATGGTATAATAAACTGGATAGAAAAATGGCTGATTGACAGAAGACTTTCAAAAAGCTTTCGACAAAGTACCACATCAAAGATTACTACTTAAACTAAAGGCCCATTGCATAGGAAATGGTATAATAAACTGGATAGAAAAATGGCTGATTGACAGAAGACAACGTGTAGTAGTTGATGGGGAGGCTTCAAACTGGAAATCGGTATTGGGTGGGGTACCACAGGGATCAGTACTAGGACCTATATTATTCTTAATATATATCAACGATTTGGGTGATGAAATAACAAGCAAGGTGTTGAAATTTGCAGATGATACAAAAGTGTTTAGAAGGATTAAAAGTGATGGAGATAGACAACATTTACAAGATGATCTTGACAGGTTGATCAAATGGTCTGAAAAATGGCAAATGCTGTTCAATTTTGGGAAATGTAAATGCCTCCACACAGGACATGGGAACGAAGATATAGAATATACAATTGGGGGTACTGTACTAAGTACTACTGTAAAAGAAAAGGACTTAGGGTTAACCATTAGTGCTGATATGAAGGTTTCAGAGCTGTGCGGAATTGCAGCTTCAAAGGGAAATCAAATCCTTGGATTAATTAGGTGAAACATAACGTATAAGGAAAAAGAGCTAATAATACCGCTGTACAAAACAATAGTTAGGCCTCATTTAGAATATTGTATTCAAGCGTGGAGGCCATATCGCAGGAAGGACATAGATGCTAGAAAGAGTACAGCAACTAAAATGATACCAAAACTGAGGGATCTTAGTTACGAAATACGCCTAATGCGGCTTAACAACACTACAGACCAGGAGATTGAGAGGAGATCAGATAGAAGTGTTTAAAATAATGAATAGTTATGAAAATATTCATAGAAATATTTTTTTCTCAGTTAAGAAAGCTAGAAGGACTTGAGGACATGAAGTTACATTAGCAAAGGAGCAGTGTAGATTAGATATAAGAAAGTTCTCATTTTCACAAAGGACTGTAAATGAATGGAACAGATTATCTGATGATTGTGTGGGTGCTAGTAGCTTGAATATGTTTAAAAATAAAATTGACACATACCTCAGAAGGTCGGGATACACATAGATAAAAGGGTCGGACTCTCGATAAGCCAAAGATCTTCCTTGTCCACCTGCCACCTAGAGTTAATTCTCTGGATGGCAATCTTGTTAAATCTAGTTGGCAACCTCTGACATGACTAAAACCACCCCTTTCAAAGAGAACATCGAAATATATAAAAAGTGACTGTTCAACGGATGGTCATAATAGCATCTTAATATTGATGGTCGATTAGTGCAGGTAACATATAACGTGACACTTTTGTGAGGAGGTGCCATTAGTGACTATGTGTGCGTGTGTGTGTGTGTGTGTGTGTGTGTGTGTGCGTGTGTATGTGTGCGTGCGTGTATATATATATACACACACATCTTTGTGAAGGACTTATCAATGTACATTCAAACAGTGCCAACATAAAAGGAGAGACGTTCAGTGGATCCTTCCATGGACATGACTAATATATAAAACTGTAATGACTGCATTATTAGGACGTACACCAAGTCTCGGATGTCTGAAAACAATACAGTACAAAAAACATTTGGAAGTGAAAAAACATAGTCATTACGTAGGCAAATAATAATAGTAGGCGTCGCAACATGTAACATTAAATATACATATTAAATATATATATACACGTCAAAGCCTGGCCTGCACTTATAGTTCACCATCAGAGCCACTTTCTTCTCTTTGTGGTGTCGTCTTGGTGGCAGCCCTACTCTTCCGGCACCCATCGCGTTACTTGGCATACCTCAGCCAGTCCTTCATCACGCCCTCTATGTCCGATTCTGTCGTCTTTTGACATGGTGCGGTTAACCGGACAGCTTCTGCAATTAATACGATAATGTGGGATTAGGTTTGTATAACGCACTGTCATGGCATAGTGTGACTTTTGTCTGACATACATCTGCTCCAATAGTCATCAGAATATTCACTCTGCACAGGTGCAATGTCCTTGGCTGAGGCATCAACAGTTGTGGCTATGAGTAGACAACACTGTATATCTGTCCTCCACACATTAACAGACCGGCCTACCCCAACAACTTCCTCTCAGTAATCCGTCTTCCCATTTATACTGATTTTCAGGAATATAGGCCTGCTGTCAGTAATACTCCAGAATCGTGTCAGATATTGTCAGGAAAAGAACACCACTGTCAGTAATACTTTAATTTGTGACTATGATGATAGTTGTACCCAAAACATAATTGTCTCTAATAAACTGTGAGGTGTTTTGAAGCTTCCAGTTAACAAGGTCAGGTGATAACCAGCATTGGTGGAAATCAACCTTGAAGAAGCGTAACTCTAATGTAATTGCGTTTATACACAATAGGCATAGCTTATTTAGAATGAGAAGAACTGTTTTACTGCCTTTTCAAGTCAAACTTTAAGCAACTGAAAGAACCTCAATAATGTTGTATTGTTTAAACTAACCATTGTAATTCTGATTTTATGTATCTTTCAAAAACAGCTGACTGAAGCAACATTTCACATTACTGCCGTATTATGTAATAAGCAGCAAGCAACAAATACCACTCAGAGATTTACATTGTAAACTTAACTAAAACACATGATTATCAGAGTGCACAATGCATGTGTTGGTAGTCTCCAAATTCTAAGTTCAGAATCAACCGGTGCAAGTAGAATGCATGTCAAACTTTACACTGCACACTGTTGCGACTAGGGCACTTGTGTAGTTCCTTCATTCAGCATCATCCCAGGCATATTTACATTACGAAAATATTGTCTTAGTGCACTTTTGAAGCGTTACCGCATCGCGCTCATAAAATGGGCGATATAGAGGCTATGTTGGTGCAAACCGGGACGCTATCTACACATAAAAAGTGCTCTAAGATGCAATATTCTTAAAAGTAAATATGCCTGGGATAATGTTGAATAACAGAACTAACGTTATAATGAAATCCTGAGGCTGAGGTATCAAAGTTAGGCAAAACTCAACTTATAATGGCGAAATCGAGGTGGATCCTGATTGTACACAAGTCACAAGTGCCGCGACTAGTTGTGTCCACTGTCCACACAAGACATGTCTGGTTAGAGTGCCGTCAGTATGCTGTTGTTAAGTGTCGTGACTAGTTGTGTCCACTGTCCACACAAGACATGTCTAGTTAGAGTGCCGTCAGTATGCTGTTGTTAAGTGTCGCGACTAGTTGTGTCCACTGTCCACACAAGACATGTCTGGTTAGAGTGCCGTCAGTATGCTGTTGTTAAGTTCCGTGACTAGTTGTGTCCACTGTCCACACAAGACATGTCTGGTTAGAGTGCCGTCAGTATGCTGTTGTTAAGTTCCGTGACTAGTTGTGTCCACTGTCCACACAAGACATGTCTGGTTAGAGTGCCGTCAGTATGCTGTTGTTAAGTTCCGTGACTAGTTGTGTCCACTGTCCACACAAGACATGTCTGGTTAGAGTGCCGTCAGTATGCTGTTGTTAAGTGTCGTGACTAGTTGTGTCCACTGTCCACACAAGACATGTCTGGTTAGAGTGCCGTCAGTATGCTGTTGTTAAGTGTCGTGACTAGTTGTGTTCACTGTCCACACAAGACATGTCTAGTTAGAGTGCTGTCAGTATGCTGTTGTTAAGTGTCGCGACTAGTTGTGTCCACTGTCCACACAAGACATGTCTGGTTAGAGTGCCGTCAGTATGCTGTTGTTAAGTTCCGTGACTAGTTGTGTCCACTGTCCACACAAGACATGTCTGGTTAGAGTGCCGTCAGAATGCTGTTGTTAAGTTCCGTGACTAGTTGTGTCCACTGTCCACACAAGACATGTCTGGTTAGAGTGCCGTCAGTATGCTGTTGTTAAGTTCCGTGACTAGTTGTGTCCAATGTCCACACAAGACATGTCTGGTTAGAGTGCCGTCAGTATGCTGTTGTTAAGTTCCGTGACTAGTTGTGTCCACTGTCCACACAAGACATGTCTGGTTAGAGTGCTGTCAGTATGCTGTTGTTAAGTGTCGTGACTAGTTGCGTCCACTGTCCACACAAGACATGTCTGGTTAGAGTGCCGTCAGTATGCTGTTGTTAAGTGTCGTGACTAGTTGTGTCCACTGTCCACACAAGACATGTCTAGTTAGAGTGCCGTCAGTATGCTGTTGTTAAGTGTCGTGACTAGTTGTGTCCACTGTCCACACAAGACATGTCTGGTTAGAGTGCAGTCAGTATGCTGTTGTTAAGTGTCGCGACTAGTTGTGTCCACTGTCCACACAAGACATGTCTGGTTAGAGTGCCGTCAGTATGTTGTTGTTAAGTGTCGCGACTAGTTGTGTCCACTGTCCACACAAGACATGTCTGGTTAGAGTGCCGTCAGTATGCTGTTGTTAAGTGTCGTGACTAGTTGTGTCCACTGTCCACACAAGACATGTCTAGTTAGAGTGCCGTCAGTATGCTGTTGTTAAGTGTCGTGACTAGTTGTGTCCACTGTCCACACAAGACATGTCTGGTTAGAGTGCCGTCAGTATGCTGTTGTTAAGTGTCGCGACTAGTTGTGTCCACTGCCACTACAACAGATATCACAAAGTAACACTTCATCTTCCTCAGTGCTGCTGGTGTCAACTGTCACTACAACATATATCACAAGGTAACACTTCATCTTCCTCAGTGCTGCTGGTGTCAACTGTCACTACAACAGATATCACAAGGTAACACTTCATCTTCCTCAGTGCTGCTGGTGTCAACTGTCACTACAACAGATATCACAAGGTAACACTTCATCTTCCTCAGTGCTGCTGGTGTCAACTGCTGCTACAACAGATATCACAAGGTAACACTTCATCTTCCTCAGTGCTGCTGGTGTCAACTGTCACTACAACAGATATCACAAGGTAACACTTCATCTTCCTCAGTGCTGCTGGTGTCAACTGCTGCTACAACAGATATCACAAGGTAACACTTCATCTTCCTCAGTGCTGCTGGTGTCAACTGTCACTACAACAGATATCACAAGGTAACACTTCATCTTCCTCAGTGCTGCTGGTGTCAACTGTCACTACAACAGATATCACAAGGTAACACTTCATCTTCCTCAGTGCTGCTGGTGTCAACTGTCACTACAACATATCAAAAGGTAACAAACATAGTTATACATTGTTTATATTCATTATAAAACTTATTTTTATAATTACCAGAATCCAGATGTGCCAACATCTGCTCATAACCCGGATCTCCTGAATACCAACTGGACACTGATGATTGTCGCGGTTTACTGCCTCGGCATGTCCCATTTGCTTGTAGAAACACTCCCTGTAGTCCTTTGACATATACATCGCTGCATATAGTGTCGAGATGCGGTGGCAGTTCCCAGTAGCTGTTAGGGACACCCCAGCCTGACTACACACTGTCTTGACAGCATGCCACCCAGAGCTGTAGCTGTTAGGGACACCCCAGACTGACTACACGCTGTCTTGACAGCATGCCACCCAGAGCTGTAGCTGTTAGGGACACCCCAGCCTGACTACACACTGTCTTGACAGCATGCCACCCAGAGCAGTAGCTGTTAGGGACACCCCAGCCTGACTACACACTATCTTGACAGCATGCCACCCAGAGCTGTAGCTGTTAGGGACACTCCAGCCTGACTACACACTGTCTTGACAGCATGCCACCCAGAGCAGTAGCTGTTAGGGACACCCCAGCCTGACTACACACTGTCTTGACAGCATGCCACCCAGAGCTGTAGCTGTTAGGGACACCCCAGCCTGACTACACACTGTCTTGACAGCATGCTACCCAGAGCAGTGGCTGTTAGGGACACCCCAGCCTAACTACACACTGTCTTGACAGCATGCCACCCAGAGCTGTAGCTGTTAGGGACACCCCAGCCTGACTACACGCTGTCTTGACAGCATGCCACCCAGAGCTGTAGCTGTTAGGGACACCCCAGCCTGACTACACACTGTCTTGACAGCATGCCACCCAGAGCAGTAGCTGTTAGGGACACCCCAGCCTGACTACACACTGTCTTGACAGCATGCCACCCAGAGCAGTAGCTGTTAGGGACACCCCAGCCTGACTACACACTGTCTTGACAGCATGCCACCCAGAGCAGTGGCTCTTGGATCCTATAAAAAAAACATAGTACATGTACAACTGGATAATGCATACCAATAGGAATGGAAGGTACATGATTAAAAATAATCAGTAAAATATATAAATGAGTAAACCAAAGTAATAAGCTGTATGATATACTATGATAATTTAGATAATAGGTAAGGTTATGGGAAACTCCCATTAAGAATATAGTGTTGCTAGCAAGGGAGCCGTCTCTTTAAGACATATTGTCGCAGACATGAACACAACATTCTGCAGACAGTTCATGCAGAGTGACAGAGGCTGAGACGTTTCACTAATCATTGCCTGTTTAAATAAAACAACCTTGCCATTGCATGCTAAATAGAAATCGTTGTCTGTGATTATTTAATTATTATAATGTGATATACAGGGGCGTATCCACGACATGACGTGCAGCAGTTTTACAGCGATACTTGTTTCGAAACCCCCAACAATATCAATCCTGAGTATGCCCCCGAAACATATTGATAATATTATAATAATGTATAATAATTAGTTGGGTACATTCTAGTAATCCGCATTCATGATAAATGGGAAGTTTTGTGTGCAGAAATGTCATGGAAATTTACATTGTCAGGTCATGAAAAGTCTTGGAGAGTAATGGAATTTGAAATGTCAAAATGTGTATAAACCCTGTATTAAAAAAAAATCACGTTATTTACTAAGACAGTCATCTTCCGTTAAGAACATTCTTAGCCGCTTCATGAAACCAGCCCAGGAGATTGAGAGGAGATCAGATAATAGTGTTTAAAATATTGAATAGTTATGAAAATATTGGTAGAAATAGTTTGTTCTCAGTTAAGAAAGATAGAAGAACTAGAGGACATGAAGTTACATTAGTAAAGGAGCAGTATAGTTTAGATAAAAGAAAGTTCAAATTTTCATAAAGGACTGTAAATTAATGGAACAGATTATCTGCTGATTATGTGGGTGCTAGTAGCTTGAATATGTTTACAAATAAAATCAACACATACCTCAGAAGGGCGGGATACAAGTAAATAAAAGGGTTGGACTCTCGATAAGCCAAAGGGCCAACCATCAACACTGTATCCATCAGTTGTCCACACCTTAACAAATGGTCCATCCAACCATCAACACTGTATCCATCAGTTGTCCACACCTTAACAAATGGTCCATCCAACCATCAACACTGTATTCATATGTTGTCCACAATTTAAGAAATGGTCCATCCAACCATCAACACTGTATCCATCAGTTGTCCACACCTTAACAAATGGTCCATCCAACCATCAACACAGTATCCATATGTTGTCCACATCTTAACAAATGGTCCATCCTACCATCAACACTGTATCCATCAGTTGTCCACACCTTAACAAATGGTCCACCCAACCATCAACACTGTATCCATCAGTTGTCCACACCTTAACAAATGGTCCATCCAACCATCAACACTGTATCCATCAGTTGTCCACATCTTAACAAATGGCCCATCCAACCATCAACACTCTATCCATCAGTTGTCCACACCTTAACAAATGGTCCATCCAACCATCAACACTGTATCCATATGTTGTCCATACCTTAACAAATGGCCCATCCAACCATCAACACTGTATCCATATGTTGTCGACATCTTAACAAATGGCCCATCCAGCCATCAACACTCTATCCATCAGTTGTCCACACCTTAACACATGGTCCATCCAACCATCAACACTGTATACATATGTTGTCCACATCTTAACAAATGGTCCATCCAACCATCAACACTGTATCCATCAGTTGTGCACACCTTAACAAATGGTCCACCCAACCATCAACACTGTATCTATCAGTTGTCCACACCTTAACAAATGGTCCATCCAACCATCAACACTGTATCCATCAGTTGTCCACATCTTAACAAATGGCCCATCCAACCATCAACACTCTATCCATCAGTTGTCCACACCTTAACAAATGGTCCATCCAACCATCAACACTGTATCCATCTGTTGTCCACACCTTAACAAATGGCCCATCCAACCATCAACACTGTATCCATATGTTGTCCACATCTTAACAAATGGTCCATCCAACCATCAACACTGTACCCATCAGTTGTCCACGCCTTAACAAATGGTCCATCCAACCATCAACACTGTATCCATCAGTTGTCCACACCTTAACAAATGGTCCACCCAACCATCAACACTATTCATCAGTTGTCCACACTTTAACAAATGGTTCATCCAACCATCAACACTGTATCCATCAGTTGTCCACACCTTAACAAATGGTCCACCCAACCATCAACACTGTATCCATCAGTTGTCCACACCTTAACAAATGGTCCATCCAACCATCAACACTGTATCCATCAGTTGTCCACACCTTAACAAATGGTCCATCCAACCATCAACACTGTATCCATCAGTTGTCCACACCTTAACAAATGGTCCATCCAACCATCAACACTGTATCCATATGTTGTCCACATCTTAACAAATGGTCCATCCTACCATCAACACTGTATCCATCAGTTGTCCACACCTTAACAAATGGTCCACCCAACCATCAACACTGTATCCATATGTTGTCGACATCTTAACAAATGGCCCATCCAACCATCAACACTCTATCCATCAGTTGTCCACACCTTAACACATGGTCCATCCAACCATCAACACTGTATACATATGTTGTCCACATCTTAACAAATGGTCCATCCAACCATCAACACTGTATCCATCAGTTGTCCACACCTTAACAAATGGTCCACCCAACCATCAACACTATTCATCAGTTGTCCACACTTTAACAAATGGTTCATCCAACCATCAACACTGTATCCATCAGTTGTCCACACCTTAACAAATGGTCCATTCAACCATCAACACTGTATCCATCAGTTGTGCACACCTTAACAAATGATCCATCCTACCATCAACACTGTGTCCATCAGTTGTCCACACCTTAACAAATGGTCCATCCAACCATCAACACTGTATCCATCAGTTGTCCACACCTTAACAAATGGTCCATCCAACTATGAACACTGTATCCAACTGTTGTCCACACCTTAACAAATGGTCCATCCAACCATCAACACTGTATTCATATGTTGTCCACAATTTAACAAATGGTCCATCCAACCATCAACACTGTATCCATCAGTTGTCCACACCTTAACAAATGGTCCATCCAACCATCAACACTGTATCCATCAGTTGTGCACACCTTAACAAATGATCCATCCTACCATCAACACTGTATCCATCAGTTGTCCACACCTTAAAAAATGGTCCATCCAACCATCAACACTGTATCCATCAGTTGTCCACACCTTAACAAATGGTCCATCCAACTATGAACACTGTATCCAACTGTTGTCCACACCTTAACAAATGGTCCATCCAACCATCAACACTGTATTCATATGTTGTCCACAATTTAACAAATGGTCCATCCAACCATCAACACTGTATCCATCAGTTGTCCACACCTTAACAAATGGTCCATCCAACCATCAACACTGTATCCATATGTTGTCCACATCTTAACAAATGGTCCATCCTACCATCAACACTGTATCCATCAGTTGTCCACACCTTAACAAATGGTCCACCCAACCATCAACACTGTATCCATCAGTTGTCCACACCTTAACAAATGGTCCATCCAACCATCAACACTGTATCCATCAGTTGTCCACATCTTAACAAATGGCCCATCCAACCAACAACACTATCCATCAGTTGTCCACATCTTAACAAATGGCCCATCCAACCAACAACACTATCCATCAGTTGTCCACACCTTAACAAATGGTCCATCCAACCATCAACACTGTATCCATATGTTGTCCATACCTTAACAAATGGCCCATCCAACCATCAACACTGTATCCATATGTTGTCGACATCTTAAAAAATGGCCCATCCAGCCATCAACACTCTATCCATCAGTTGTCCACACCTTAACACATGGTCCATCCAACCATCAACACTGTATACATATGTTGTCCACATCTTAACAAATGGTCCATCCAACCATCAACACTGTATCCATCAGTTGTCCACACCTTAACAAATGGTCCACCCAACCATCAACACTGTATCTATCAGTTGTCCACACCTTAACAAATGGTCCATCCAACCATCAACACTGTATCCATCAGTTGTCCACATCTTAACAAATGGCCCATCCAACCATCAACACTCTATCCATCAGTTGTCCACACCTTAACAAATGGTCCATCCAACCATCAACACTGTATCCATCTGTTGTCCACACCTTAACAAATGGCCCATCCAACCATCAACACTGTATCCATATGTTGTCCACATCTTAACAAATGGTCCATCCAACCATCAACACTGTATCCATCAGTTGTCCACGCCTTAACAAATGGTCCATCCAACCATCAACACTGTATCCATCAGTTGTCCACACCTTAACAAATGGTCCACCCAACCATCAACACTATTCATCAGTTGTCCACACTTTAACAAATGGTTCATCCAACCATCAACACTGTATCCATCAGTTGTCCACACCTTAACAAATGGTCCATTCAACCATCAACACTGTATCCATCAGTTGTGCACACCTTAACAAATGATCCATCCTACCATCAACACTGTGTCCATCAGTTGTCCACACCTTAACAAATGGTCCATCCAACCATCAACACTGTATCCATCAGTTGTCCACACCTTAACAAATGGTCCATCCAACTATGAACACTGTATCCAACTGTTGTCCACACCTTAACAAATGGTCCATCCAACCATCAACACTGTATTCATATGTTGTCCACAATTTAACAAATGGTCCATCCAACCATCAACACTGTATCCATCAGTTGTCCACACCTTAACAAATGGTCCATCCAACCATCAACACTGTATCCATCAGTTGTGCACACCTTAACAAATGATCCATCCTACCATCAACACTGTATCCATCAGTTGTCCACACCTTAAAAATGGTCCATCCAACCATCAACACTGTATCCATCAGTTGTCCACACCTTAACAAATGGTCCATCCAACTATGAACACTGTATCCAACTGTTGTCCACACCTTAACAAATGGTCCATCCGACCATCAATACTGTATACATCAGTAGTTGTCCACACCTTAACAAATGGTCCATTCAACCATCAACACTGTATCCATCAGTTGTCCACACCTTAACAAATGGTCCATCTAACCATCAACCCTGTATCCATCAATTGTCCGCACCTTAACAAATGGTTCATCCTACCATCAACACTGTATCCATCAGTTGTCCACACCTTAACAAATGGTCCATCCTACCATCAATACTGTATCCATCAGTTGTCCACATTTTAACAAATCGTCCATCCAACCATCAACACTGTATCCATCAGTTGTCCACACCTTAACAAATGGCCCATCCAACCATCAACACTGTATCCATATGTTGTCCACATCTTAACAAATGGTCCATCCAACCATCAACACTGTATCCATCAGTTGTCCACGCCTTAACAAATGGTCCATCCAACCATCAACACTGTATCCATCAGTTGTCCACA
>CM034544.1:0-102759 GCA_020002185.1 Paraescarpia echinospica | reverse complement strand
TCTCGTGAAGTACAAGACTTGGTAGGGTGGTTAACATCCCTTTCCCCGAAGTGTTTTGTGACAATGAGTCTCGTGAAGTACAAGACTTAGTAGGGTGGTTAACATACCTTTCCCCGAAGTGTGTCGTGACTGTGAGTCTCGTGAAGTACAAGACTTGGTAGGGTGGTTTACACCCCTTTCTCCGAAGTGTGTGGTGACCGAGTCTCGTGAAGTACAAGACTTGGTAGGGTGGTTAACACCCTTTCCCCGATGTGTGTCGTGACTGTGAGTCTCGTGAAGTACAACACTTGGTAGGGTGGTTAACACCCCTTTCCCCGATGTGTGTGGTGACTGTGAGTCTCGTGAAGTACAAGACTTGGTAGGGTGGTTAACACCCCTTTCCCCGAAGTGTGTGGTGACTGTGAGTCTCGTGAAGTACAAGACTTGGTACGGTGGTTAACACCCCTTTCCCCGAAGTGTGTGGTGACTGTGAGTCTCGTGTAGTACAAGACTTGGTACGGTGGTTAACACCCCTTTCCCTGAAGTGTGTGGTGACTGTGAGTCTCGTGAAGTACAAGACTTGGTACGGTGGTTAACACCCATTTCCCCGAAGTGTTTCGTGACAGTGAGTCTCGTGAAGTACAAGACTTGGTCGGGTGGTTAATATCCCTTTCCCCGAAGTGTTTTGTGACAGTGAGTCTCGTGAAGTACAAGACTTGGTACGGTGGTTAACACCCCTTTCCCCAAAGTGTGTGATGACTGTGAGTCTCGTGAAGTACAATACTTGGTACGGTGGTTAACACCCCTTTCCCCGAAGTGTTTGGTGGCAGTGAGTCTCGTGAAGTACAAGACTTGGTAGGGTGGTTAACATACCTTTCCCCGAAGTGTTTTGTGACAATGAGTCTCGTGAAGTACAAGACTTAGTAGGGTGGTTAACATACCTTTCCCCGAAGTGTGTCGTGACTGTGAGTCTCGTGAAGTACAAGACTTGGTAGGGTGGTTTACACCCCTTTCTCCGAAGTGTGTGGTGACCGAGTCTCGTGAAGTACAAGACTTGGTAGGGTGGTTAACACCCCTTTCCCCGAAGTGTGTGGTGACTGTGAGTCTCGTGAAGTACAAGACGTGGTAGGGTGGTTAACACCCCTTTCCCCGAAGTGTGTGGTGACTGTGAGTCTCGTGAAGTACAAGACTTTGTAGGGTGGTTAACATACCTTTCCCCGAAGAGTGTCGTGACTGTGAGTCTTGTGAAGTACAAGACACTTCGGGGAAAGGTATGTTAACCACCCTACCAAGTCTTATCCTGAACTCACCCAAGCACTTCGATAGTGGCTCCCTCGTACCAGTATTATTTTGAACTTCAATCATCACTGGCTCACCATTATAGTGCCAGCCCTTCACGAACTCTGTGTCCTAAAACTGCTTCGAGGGGAAAAATATATTAGCTCACCGACCAAGTCTTGTGCCTCCCTGAACTACTAATCAAACCTCAGGGAAAAGATGCCTCACCCTGTTTTCCTGAACTGACATCGGATGGCACATACCTTTCCCCGAAGAGTGTCGTGACTGTGAGTCTCGTGAAGTACAAGACTTGGTAGGGTGGTTTACACCCCTTTCTCCGAAGTGTGTTGTCATTGTGTGACTCGTGAAGTACAAGACTTGGTAGGGTGGTTAACACCCCTTTCCCCGAAGTGTGTGGTGACTGTGAGTCTCGTGAAGTACAAGACGTGGTAGGGTGGTTAACACCCCTTTCCCCGAAGTGTGTGGTGACTGTGAGTCTCGTGAAGTACAAAACTTGGTAGGGTGGTTAACACCCCTTTCCCCAAAGTGTGTGGTGACTGTGAGTCTCGTGAAGTACACGACTTGGTAGGGTGGTTAACACCCCTTTCCCCGATGTGTGTCGTGACTGTGAGTCTTGTGAAGTACAAGACTTGGTAGGGTGGTTAATACCCCTTTCCCCGAAGTGTGTGGTGACTGTGAGTCTCGTGAAGTACATGACGTGGTAGGGTGGTTAACACCCCTTTCCCTGAAGTGTGTGGTGACTGTGAGTCTCGTGAAGTACAAGACTTGGTACGGTGGTTAACACCCCTTTCCCTGAAGTGTGTGGTGACTGTGAGTCTCGTGAAATACATGACTTGGTAGGGTGGTTAACACCCCTTTCCCCGAAGTGTGTGGTGACTGTGAGTCTTGTGAAGTACAAGACTTGTTAGGGTGGTTAACACCCCTTTCCCCGAAGTGTGTGGTGACTGTGAGTCTCGTGAAGTACAAGACTTGGTAGGGTGGTTTACACCCCTTTCCCCAAAGTGTGTCGTGATTGTGAGTCTCGTGAAGTACAAGACTTTGTAGGGTGGTTAACATACCTTTCCCCGAAGAGTGTCGTGACTGTGAGTCTCGTGAAGTACAAAACTTGGTAGGGTGGTTAACACCCCTTTCCCCAAAGTGTGTGGTGACTGCGAGTCTCGTGAAGTACATGACGTGGTAGGGTGGTTAACACCCCTTTCCCTGAAGTGTGTGGTGACTGTGAGTCTCGTGAAGTACAATACTTTGTAGGGTGGTTAACATACCTTTCCCCGAAGAGTGTCGTGACTGTGAGTCTCGTGAAGTACAAGACTTGGTAGGGTGGTTTACACCCCTTTCTCCGAAGTGTGTTGTCATTGTGTGACTCGTGAAGTACAAGACTTGGTAGGGTGGTTAACACCCCTTTCCCCGAAGTGTGTGGTGACTGTGAGTCTCGTGATGTACAAGACGTGGTAGGGTGGTTAACACCCCTTTCCCCGAAGTGTGTGGTGACTGTGAGTCTCGTGAAGTACAAAACTTGGTAGGGTGGTTAACACCCCTTTCCCCAAAGTGTGTGGTGACTGTGAGTCTCGTGAAGTACACGACTTGGTAGGGTGGTTAACACCCCTTTCCCCGATGTGTGTCGTGACTGTGAGTCTCGTGAAGTACAAGACTTGGTAGGGTGGTTAATACCCCTTTCCTCGAAGTGTGTGGTGACTGTGAGTCTCGTGAAGTACATGACGTGGTAGGGTGGTTAACACCCATTTCCCTGAAGTGTGTGGTGACTGTGAGTCTCGTGAAGTACAAGACTTGGTACGGTGGTTAACACCCCTTTCCCCGAAGTGTGTGGTGACTGTGAGTCTTGTGAAGTACAAGACTTGGTAGGGTGGTTAACACCCCTTTCCCCAAAGTGTGTGATGACTGTGAGTCTCGTGAAGTACAAGACTTGGTAGGGTGGTTAACACCCCTTTCCCCAAAGTGTGTAATGACAGTGAGTCTCTTGAAGTACAAGACTTGGTACGGTGGTTAACACCCCTTTCCCCAAAGTGTGTGATGACTGTGAGTCTCGTGAAGTACAATACTTGGTACGGTGGTTAACACCCCTTTCCCCGAAGTGTTTTGTGACAGTGAGTCTCGTGAAGTACAAGACTTGGTAGGGTGGTTAACATACCTTTCCCCGAAGTGTTTTGTGACAATGAGTCTCGTGAAGTACAAGACTTAGTAGGGTGGTTAACATACCTTTCCCCGAAGTGTGTCGTGACTGTGAGTCTCGTGAAGTACAAAACTTGGTAGGGTGGTTAACACCCCTTTCCCAAAGTGTGTGGTGACTGCGAGTCTCGTGAAGTACATGACGTGGTAGGGTGGTTAACACCCCTTTCCCTGAAGTGTGTGGTGACTGTGAGTCTCGTGAAGTACAATACTTTGTAGGGTGGTTAACATACCTTTCCCCGAAGAGTGTCGTGACTGTGAGTCTTGTGAAGTACAAGACTTTGTAGGGTGGTTAACATACCTTTCCCCGAAGAGTGTCGTGACTGTGAGTCTCGTGAAGTACAAGACTTGGTAGGGTGGTTTACACCCCTTTCTCCGAAGTGTGTTGTCATTGTGTGACTCGTGAAGTACAAGACTTGGTAGGGTGGTTAACACCCCTTTCCCCGAAGTGTGTGGTGACTGTGAGTCTCGTGAAGTACAAAACTTGGTAGGGTGGTTAACACCCCTTTCCCCAAAGTGTGTGGTGACTGTGAGTCTCGTGAAGTACATGACTTGGTAGGGTGGTTAACACCCCTTTCCCTGAAGTGTGTGGTGACTGTGAGTCTCGTGAAGTACAAGACTTGGTAGGTGGTTAATACCCCTTTCCCCGAAGTGTGTGGTGACTGTGAGTCTCGTGAAGTACAAGACGTGGTAGGGTGGTTAACACCCCTTTCCCCGAAGTGTGTGGTGACTGTGAGTCTCGTGAAGTACAAGACTTGGTAGGGTGGTTAACACCCCTTTCCCCGATGTGTGTCGTGACTGTGAGTCTCGTGAAGTACAAGACTTGGTAGGGTGGTTAATACCCCTTTCCTCGAAGTGTGTGGTGACTGTGAGTCTCGTGAAGTACATGACGTGGTAGGGTGGTTAACACCCATTTCCCTGAAGTGTGTGGTGACTGTGAGTCTCGTGAAGTACAAGACTTGGTACGGTGGTTAACACCCCTTTCCCTGAAGTGTGTGGTGACTGAGTCTCGTGAAATACATGGCTTGGTAGGGTGGTTAACACCCCTTTCCCCGAAGTGTGTGGTGACTGTGAGTCTTGTGAAGTACAAGACTTGGTAGGGTGGTTAACACCCCTTTCCCCGAAGTGTGTGGTGACTGTGAGTCTCGTGAAGTACAAGACTTGGTAGGGTGGTTAACACCCCTTTCCCCAAAGTGTGTGGTGACTGCGAGTCTCGTGAAGTACAAGACTTGGTAGGGTGGTTAACACCCCTTTCCCCAAAGTGTGTGATGACTGTGAGTCTCGTGAAGTACAAGACTTGGTAGGGTGGTTAACACCCCTTTCCCCAAAGTGTGTGATGACAGTGAGTCTCGTGAAGTACAAGACTTGGTACGGTGGTTAACACCCCTTTCCCCGAAGTGTTTTGTGACAGTGAGTCTCGTGAAGTACAAGACTTGGTAGGGTGGTTAACATACCTTTCCCCGAAGTGTTTTGTGACAATGAGTCTCGTGAAGTACAAGACTTAGTAGGGTGGTTAACATACCTTTCCCCGAAGTGTGTCGTGACTGTGAGTCTCGTGAAGTACAAGACTTGGTAGGGTGGTTTACACCCCTTTCTCCGAAGTGTGTGGTGACCGAGTCTCGTGAAGTACAAGACTTGGTAGGGTGGTTAACACCCCTTTCCCCGATGTGTGTCGTGACTGTGAGTCTCGTGAAGTACAAGACTTGGTAGGGTGGTTAACACCCCTTTCCCCGATGTGTGTGGTGACTGTGAGTCTCGTGAAGTACAAGACTTGGTAGGGTGGTTAACACACCTTTCCCCGAAGTGTGTGGTGACTGTGAGTCTCGTGAAGTACAAGACTTGGTACGGTGGTTAACACCCCTTTCCCCGAAGTGTGTGGTGACTGTGAGTCTCGTGAAGTACAAGACTTGGTACGGTGGTTAACACCCCTTTCCCTGAAGTGTGTGGTGACTGTGAGTCTCGTGAAGTACAAGACTTGGTACGGTGGTTAACACCCATTTCCCCGAAGTGTTTCGTGACAGTGAGTCTCGTGAAGTACAAGACTTGGTCGGGTGGTTAATATACCTTTCCCCGAAGTGTTTTGTGACAGTGAGTCTCGTGAAGTACAAGACTTGGTACGGTGGTTAACACCCCTTTCCCCAAAGTGTGTGATGACTGTGAGTCTCGTGAAGTACAATACTTGGTACGGTGGTTAACACCCCTTTCCCCGAAGTGTTTTGTGGCAGTGAGTCTCGTGAAGTACAAGACTTGGTAGGGTGGTTAACATACCTTTCCCCGAAGTGTTTTGTGACAATGAGTCTCGTGAAGTACAAGACTTAGTAGGGTGGTTAACATACCTTTCCCCGAAGTGTGTCGTGACTGTGAGTCTCGTGAAGTACAAGACTTGGTAAGGTGGTTTACACCCCTTTCTCCGAAGTGTGTGGTGACCGAGTCTCGTGAAGTACAAGACTTGGTAGGGTGGTTAACACCCCTTTCCCCGAAGTGTGTGGTGACTGTGAGTCTCGTGAAGTACAAGACGTGGTAGGGTGGTTAACACCCCTTTCCCCGAAGTGTGTGGTGACTGTGAGTCTCGTGAAGTACAAGACTTTGTAGGGTGGTTAACATACCTTTCCCCGAAGAGTGTCGTGACTGTGAGTCTTGTGAAGTACAAGACGCGAGGAAGGTATGTTGCTCCACCTACCAAAGTCTTAATATCCGCGAACTTCCTAATCTAAAACATAGGAAAAAAGTGTTAACTCGATATATTAACCTTCCACGGAGCTTCATCTGCAGTGTTCAAATATAAAATCTTATCTCCTAAGACTCACTGTCACAAAACACTTCGAGGGGAAAAATATATCTTCTCCGACCAAATCTTAATGCTGCGAATATCTATCTGAAAACCTTTCGAGGAAAAGATAACCACCTAAAATCTTCAGCCTTCCACGAACTGTTTATGTTAACATATACCTTTCCCCGAAGAGTGTCGTGACTGTGAGTCTCGTGAAGTACAAGACTTGGTAGGGTGGTTTACACCCCTTTCTCCGAAGTGTGTTGTCATTGTGTGACTCGTGAAGTACAAGACTTGGTAGGGTGGTTAACACCCCTTTCCCCGAAGTGTGTGGTGACTATGTGAGTCTCGTGAAGTACAAGACGTGGTAGGGTGGTTAACACCCCTTTCCCCGAAGTGTGTGGTGACTGTGAGTCTCGTGAAGTACAAAACTTGGTAGGGTGGTTAACACCCCTTTCCCCAAAGTGTGTGGTGACTGTGAGTCTCGTGAAGTACACGACTTGGTAGGGTGGTTAACACCCCTTTCCCCGATGTGTGTCGTGACTGTGAGTCTTGTGAAGTACAAGACTTGGTAGGGTGGTTAATACCCCTTTCCCCGAAGTGTGTGGTGACTGTGAGTCTCGTGAAGTACATGACGTGATAGGGTGGTTAACACCCCTTTCCCTGAAGTGTGTGGTGACTGTGAGTCTCGTGAAGTACAAGACTTGGTACGGTGGTTAACACCCCTTTCCCTGAAGTGTGTGGTGACTGTGAGTCTCGTGAAATACATGACTTGGTAGGGTGGTTAACACCCCTTTCCCCGAAGTGTGTGGTGACTGTGAGTCTTGTGAAGTACAAGACTTGTTAGGGTGGTTAACACCCCTTTCCCCGAAGTGTGTGGTGACTGTGAGTCTCGTGAAGTACAAGACTTGGTAGGGTGGTTTACACCCCTTTCCCCAAAGTGTGTCGTGATTGTGAGTCTCGTGAAGTACAAGACTTTGTAGGGTGGTTAACATACCTTTCCCCGAAGAGTGTCGTGACTATGAGTCTCGTGTGCCAACAGTGTGCCAGTATGTAATATTAAATCATACAAAGACAAGTATTCCACTAAAGGCTGTTGTCTTAACATATTCAAAACATCCTTCACATCCCAAATACAATGATACCTGGCCAAAGCAGGTCTACTCTGTGAAATACCTTTTATGAATCTGACAATTAATGGATGTGATCCTAACTGATGTATATCTGTCACACCCAGGAATGTCAACAATGCACTCCTGACTGTACTAATAGCACTACACTGTATGTTAAACCTTCGTCGTATAGCACATTTAAAAACTCAGAATGTGTGACATATATTTCATAAACACATCAATGTTATTGTGCATACAGAATGTTATCCATTTTTGGATATATACCAAATACTGCCTCTTTGTAGTCTCGCCAAGATGATAAAATCGTATTTGTACTTTTCTCCGAAAGCCCACTGTTCAAAAGCGATTCCTGTACAAGTAACAGGCCATCAACTGGAGCTTTTTCCCCAGCAGATGCGGTCCCTCCCTGAATGACAGGGTCACTAATTTTTCTGTCATTTCAGCCTGATTGGTTCCGAGATCAACAGTCTCTTCAACAAATGGTACCTGTGTCGCTCAATTGGGCACTACCGGTATCCCTTTTGCTCCGTCTGTCTCTATCTTCTGGATAACTTGGCCAAGACTGCTGAAAGGAGGGAAGGCATGATCAGTCCAATCAAGTGTAAACACATTGACATGGCAAGCATCTGAATCTGGCATCCAAGACACATAAGACTTCAACTGATAGTGCAGTCTAGATGCAAACAAGTCAATGTTAGGTGTCACAAATGCCTGCACTATGTTTTGAAAAAGCTGAACATTCAATTTCCACTCTGTCTTATCATCAAAAATCCGTGACTTTTCATCTGCTGCCACATTTAAATGACCTGGAAATGTGCTGCTGTCAACCAGATGTCACGCACAATACAGAATTGCCAAATGTCTTTAGAAAGCTCATTAAATTGCCACGATTGTGACCCACCCATGTGGTTAGTGTATGTAATAGCTCATTACACTGCCACGATTGTGACCCACCCATGTGGTTAGTGTATGTAATAGATCATTACACTGCCACGATTGTGACCCACTCATATGGTTAGTGGATGCAATAGCTCATAACACTGCCATGATTGTGACCCACCCGTGTGGTTAGTGTGGCTCATACACTGTGATTGTGACCCACCCATGTGGTTAGTGTATGTAATAGATCATTACACTGCCACGATTGTGACCCACTCATATGGTTAGTGGATGCAATAGCTCATAACACTGCCATGATTGTGACCCACCCATGTGGTTAGTGTATGTAATAGATCATTACACTGCAACGATTGTGACCCACTCATATGGTTAGTGGATGCAATAGCTCATAACACTGCCATGATTGTGACCCACCCATGTGGTTAGTGGATGCAATAGCTCATAACACTGCCATGATTGTGACCCACCCATGTGGTTAGTGGATGCAATAGCTCATAACACTGCCATGATTGTGACCCACCCATGTGGTTAGTGGATGCAATAGCTCATAACACTGCCATGATTGTGACCCACCCATGTGGTTAGTGGATGCAATAGCTCATAACACTGCCATGATTGTGACCCACCCATGTGGTTAGTGGATGCAATAGCTCATAACACTGCCATGATTGTGACCCACCCATGTGGTTAGTGGATGCAATAGCTGTTGTGTTGTCCATGTTTATTTTGATATGACTATGCTGAATGTCTGTGCAGAAAGAATTCACACCCAAATAAGCTGCTTTCAGTTCCAAGACATTAATGTGCAGCCACTTTTCCTCTACAGTCCACCTGCCCTCTGTACTCCTGGTATCCTGACTAGGTGAACCTGTAGACAACACTGCCTCAGTAAAAAGTTGATCCTAAATTTCTAAAGAGAGAACCTACTGCCATGTTCGTGCAAGAAAAATCAAATGGAATAGTTTGTAGTACTTTCAAGATTACCTTTTCGGCAATGTGATTCATGTCAGAGGTCACTGGCATGTCATCAGGGGTCACTGGCTGGTCAGTACCATTGGCAGCGGCGGTGAGGAGACTGGGACTGTCGTCTTTGGAGTGGTGGTGGTGACCCTTCTTGCTCTTCTTCTCATGCTGGGGGGCAACAGAGATGAATATAGTGATATATATAGTCTCTCTCCCATTCTCCCTCCATCCCTCCCTACCCTTCCCACCCTCTCTCTCTCTCCATCCCTCCCTCCCTCTCTCTCTCTCTCCCCCCCTCTCTCTCTTTCTCTCACTCTCTCTTCTCTCTCTATCTCTCACCTCTCCTCTCTCTTGCACCGATGCAGCTACAAACCACTAATTTACATTGGAGTCATCTGGTGAGTCACCACTCAATTTAATGAAAAAGACTTTCCAGGAAGTCACGCATATAAAAGACATGAAAGTAAATAACTCTAAAGAAACCTATCGTTGTGTTTTCTAAAATGCATCGTCAATTGGTGATTCAGAAGCCAATGGTTTAAAAACCCATTCAAGCCATCATATGAACATAGCAAGATGCGAGTAGACCTTGATGTCTCGAAGGAGATACACTTACAAGACTCCAATTTTAGTATGTTAATACATAGATAACTCACCAACTTCTAAGGGTGGTCCTGTAAGTTTACAGTATAAAAATGTGTAGCATTTATATTTGTTCAAGCCACCTCCCTTAGATTCCCACTTCATTGGCTAGCTGCTAAATTTGAAAAACATGAATATTTCTCCCCAACAAATACTGAACTGAATCATCCCTCCTACCTTCCTCTCCTTCTTGTCTTTACTGTGTTTCTTCTCTCGTTCTTTCCTGTGTTTTTTCTCCGGTGCTGTGGCGACAACCGACTCTGATGGGGCCTTCACACTGAGTGGAGACGGCAGAGTCTGGAACGTGTGGACAGGCAGCACCTCCTCATCTCGCAGTGGTCTACACAGGGGGAACGGGACAGGAGGGTGAACATGGGTATGTGTATGTGTGTATGTGTGTGTGTGTGTTTGTGTGTATGTTTGTGTATTCGTGTGTGCGTATGTTTATGTTGTGTGTGTGTGTGTTGTGCGCATGCATACATGCTTTGCATATGTATGTATGCATGTGTGCATCGTAGTGTTTGTGTATGTCACTCTGTGTGAGACATGTGTGTCACATGTCTGTGATTCCCTGTCGTTTCCAACTGATATAAACTGTTAACAATAAAATATACATTGTCTCTATATAGTCCAGTAGAAATTGACGATGACCCGGACATTTTGGTGAAAAAGCCAAAATTTTTGTTTTAAGGTGACCAATAGGATTTCCTGAACTTCCAAAAAAACAACCAAAATCAACCCTGGGGAACTTTGTTTTTACCCCAATCCTTGTTTTGGGGTGTTTCGGTCCAATTTCGAAATAACACTTTTTGTTTGCGTTTGTTAATCATATTTTTAACTGTTTCATTTTTTGGTTAATACATTTGTAATTATATATAAACTGGTCTATTGAGCCACACATTAATTATGGAGTTTAATTAATCAAATAATTAACCAATTAATTAGTAATATATTTCTTATATAGCACTCCGTCCCAACGTTGTTCTGGATTAAATTAATATATTAACTAAGATGACATGAATGTCACTTATACGCCAAACAATGACTGGTAGCATTCAAACTTGAATATCACTAGATGAGGTCATAAATGTCCTACCTGTAATCTTATAATACATCATTTGTTAAATGTCATCATCAGCATTGTCATCGTCGTCACTGTCGGGTAGCTGTACAAGAGTTGGGCCATTTGAGCACTGTCCTTGACATTTGCAGTGGACGCTACAGGCAAGACACTTCTTTGAGCAGTTGCAAGACACACACAATTTATCTTGGCACTTGCAAGAGCAACGGATCTCTTGTAGAAGATGTTAGGGTGCTGGTTCTTTGTCTGTGAAGACGGGCACTACTGAGTGTGCGCCACAGTGGAAGCCATACTTCTTTCTGTCCAATACCGTCTTCAGATTAACCCAAGTAGAAACCTGTAGTTGCACTCATGAAATTACGTATCGTAGGTCGTTGAGACTTACATTTCAGTTGCTTTTGATGTAAAGCGAAACCATATATCACTCTCCAGCTGTTGCAATGTCGGCGTTCGATGCAGTGTTACTGCCGAATATGGCAACCGATGTTCTCGGCTCTGTTGAAGATCCTAGAACTTTCATGTGTTTGACTTTGCCAATACTGTAGATAGCTGATGTGGTGTCGCAGCGTATGCAAATGGCAAGTACTTACACATCTCCTTTCCGGGAGCATGTTGACCAGCGCAGATACTGATTAGTCTTTGCTTGGTTTGCATGTAAATAATGGACTTCTCAGGCGCATGGTAAATCAGGATTACATGCAGATCTGTATCATCACAACGGACACATATGTTCTCGTGGGACACTACAACTTGTATGGTACACTTCACAATTGTGGTATCCGCATCTCCATCCTCGCCAGCGTGACGCACCTCGATACCTTCTTTCAGCAGGTAAGTAGAGAGGAGAATAATGAGTTGCTGTTTAATGTGCTTGTTTGAGAGAAAACTACTTTTGTGTGAAGGCAATGGAGTGTTACGTCCAACCAACACATCAGCGGAAAGAATCTTGCCCAATTTACGTCATTTCTGCACGGGTTCCTTGGTGGTGAATACTTCATAGCTGTCGAACAGTAAGAACCAGGCCCTATCGTGCGCTGCCAACTGTAGAACATACATCACATAAGATGAACACACTTCATGAAAGGTACCTGTCTTTGGCCAGGGCATCTGATGCAGAATGGCACATCCATCCACAACTGTGGCTTTGACGTCAATTTCATCATTGCAGACAACATGGAGATCGAGGGTGGCGATGTATGAAACTAATTTAGACTTCACTGGCCTTCGCATTGTGCCATTGTCGTGGAGTAAAGCTGGGTCTATGGCTGCTAGCTCATGTGAGAAGACACTGCGATCTGGTGGTCCACAAGTATATATATTCTCTGGTACAGCTCCGTCGACGACATGCGCACTTCTTTTCCATCTATCAGTTTGACAGTTTTCCTCATAACTGCATAGGTTTTTACTTGGTCCGACTTCCTGAGAACGATGTCTCCGTAGTTCTGATCTGTGATCTTCTGGTGGATTTCATTCATCCACAGCTTGGTCTACGTAGATTGACTCTCTCATCGGCTATGGCCCCAGTAGCAACATTTTGTAGGTGCTCGTCACTGTCAGTGGAAAATGGGTTGTGACTTCTCAAAAAGGTCTGGAATTTGTCCAGATCAATTTTGTCCTGTTTGATGTGACAGTGATTTTGATAATCGTAACCTTTCGAGTTCGTACGAGTTGGCATACATTCTGATGCAACAACCTGGTTTGTTGTCTGAGATGAATTAGGCACATTTTTTGAGGCAGTGTAAGTCTTTCCACATTTTTCATGGACATAATGATCACCATATTATTGAATTGTTCAGTCAACCCATCACCTCGTAATTTTGACACCGCTACCAATGAATCTACCCCTTTCTTTCTAAATTTAACCATTAAGCCACCCCCACCTTCTTGACAAATGACACATTGCTCCATATCAGTGACCCGTTCCTAAAAAAGATGTACAACTATTTTCTAGGCAATCTACATAATATGACTACGTGTACTATTATTATGGGTAATATGTTCAACAACAGTTGCTAACTTTACCTTATATAATTACTCAAACAGAAATTTCGGATTTAAAATGCTATCTTACTAACTATGAATTTTTCACTATTAAATCAACCAAGATCTACCGTTACGCCTTGGCCACAAAATTATGAACAATGTCATGTTTGGTTTTCCATACCACACATTTTCAAATCGCTCAAGCACAAATGCCTAATAATACGTAACAATCATTTCAGACATTTATTATAACTTTTCTAACAATCTGTAAGCAAATAATACAAAACAACAGCTGTTATTTATTTAGAAAATAGATCCATTGCATAAATGTCTTGAGGGGGTTTACAGAGACGGTTTATTCTATTAAGTTCTACGTCTACGAATTTTGGTCCAATTAATATATATGTGATATTATCGCTCGTGTTTGGATTTTAAAACATTGGCTTTCGATACACAATTGTAAGATCTAATATTGTGGCAAACACTTGATTTCTTATATTAGCGAGTTACTGGATACATAAAATACAAATCAACACAAGTATCCTAACGGTTAACTTGCTGGCCAGTGGAAGCCAGTGTGCCAAAACTCATTTGCATCTATGTATGGGCAGCCAATAAAAAGAAAATGTTACAAAAAAGCGACTGACAGGGTACATATATTGTTCATGAAAAAAATCGAGGTTCCCCAGGGTTGATTTTGGTTGGGTTTTTTCTGGAAGTTCAGGAAACACTACTGGTCATCTTAAAACAAAAATTGGCTTTTTAACCAAAATGTCCGGGTTTGGTTAAAAATGTACTGATTTCTACTGGACTAATAAATCATATTTTTAATACAAATTAACTATCACCAATTGGTACATTAGAGGCCAATGGTCTAAAGAAGCAAGTGAACACAGCGTGAGGCAACTATATGTTAATATTCAGACAAGTACTACAACCTGATCAAGACACAAACACAAATTAACATTTTAAAGAATGGTCCATCACTGTGAAGCAATATGCCCCAAACCTGTGAGGGCCCTTGACGGGAGAATAGAATGTAATAACACACTCACTCATCCAGGTTAATGTTGAGTTTATGTGGGTCAGAACCTTTGAAGTCATCATCATCTGACAAGTTGGCTCCCTGTAAACACAGAGAACATCTGTCCACAGCACACCACCCTCTGTCCATGTCAGGCAGAGAGTGGTGTGCTTGCTGGGACATGGTAATTAATTTTCCCCAGTAATAGTATTAATATAACTATTAATTATTACCCAATGATATTATTTTAGTATATTATTAATAATATTGGCAATATATGTTTCTTCAGTCAATTAATATTAAGATGCATTATGATGACACTTAGCAATTTTACTTTTAATACAGTAACATAATTAAAATTTGGAAATCACAAAAGTGGAAAATTTGCACTTTAGTAGGCAAAAAGAATGCACCAGGGCCCGGGGTATAATATATTTCTGGGAGGTTCTGTATTTCAGCCAACTGCACCATTTGGCAGTGCTGGTGCAAGTACTCCAATAAAGTAACTAAGTAAAAGTAACTCCCCAAAAAACTACTTAAGTAAAAGCAAAAGTATCCCCCCAAGAAAGTACTTAAGTAAAAAAGTACTTGTATCAAAAAGTACTTAAGTAAAAAAGTACAAAAAATATCCGGCTGTCAGATTATTCCAGTATGTGTCCATTATCCAAAATGGACACATACGCCAACCAAAGTTTTTTAGGTAAATACTCATACCACTACTACGTAATAATAAACATTATTTACTCATGATAATCAATGGATCAAAAAATAAATGCAACATTATACAAAAGGAGAAGAACGCAAATTTAATTAAACTGCATTACAACCGTTAACAAACCCGTATGGCATATCGTACGTTGTGCCTGAGCCAGAGTAGTTTTCAACAAACAGCAAGACTTTCCCACTGTCACCTCACTCTGTCTGATTGACTCAAGACTTTCCCACTGTCACCTCACTCTGTCTTTACAAATGCATCAGGATGTTTTTCACACTTCCAGGAGTCATAAGGTCAGCAGTGTGCAGGTAGCCACTAACTAAAGTTGGTATTACAAGATGAAGTGCTGGTCAAACATTTCCCAGCAATTAATCAGTGAATGAACGAGAAGCCAATGAGGCCTGTCCCATTGCCTTGAGTGAAAAGGGGTTTTGACTGAGGATTAAACTTCAAAGGACCATTGAATCCCTTTGGACAGGCAGCAATCACACTGTGCCAATATCACCTGCTTGTAAACATCAGGGCTAGCATAAAAGAAGCCATATGTAATCTCTAAAAATGTACTTAGTTACAAGTATATTTTTAAAAAATGTACTTAAGTACTGTAACAACGAAAGTGTAACTTTGAACGGTTACTTGCCACGGAAGTTATGTAAACCATACCCATCTGATCAGTGGACAATTTACATTACTGATGAAGATAGTGTAACTTTGAACTGTTATTTGCCATGGAAGTTATGTAAACCATCCCCATCTGATCAGTGAATAACTTACATTACTGATGAAGATAATGTAACTTTGAACGGTTACTTGCATGGAAGTTATGTAAACTACTTGTATACAATCCTACATTTGTTTGCTACTTGTATACATAGTTCTACATTTGTTTGCTACTTGTATACATAGTCCTACATTTGTTTGCTACTTGTATACATAGTTCTACATTTGTTTGCTACTTGTATACATAGTCCTACATTTGTTTGCTACTTGTATACATAGTCCTACATTTGTTTGCTACTTGTATACATAGTCCTACATTTGTTTGCTACTTGTATACATAGTCCTACATTTGTTTGCTACTTGTATACATAGTCCTACACATGAGTTTTTAAATATGCAAATTTGTTTCTTACATTTATTTCTAGTTTGACAACTCAAAATAAGACCATGGGAAGTGATTAAGAGGGATGCTCTCACCTGACGTCACCCATTGTGTGGAAGATGCAGGTCTTGGCGACGACTTCCTCAGGTTTATCGTCCTCGGGCGGTGGTTCGTTGATCCATGCGTCAAGGTCAAGGCTACAGACACAGACAAACACTTCATGCATTCGTTCTTCAACTATTTTTATAATTTATAAATTCACAAAGTCCAAAAAACATAGTTTTTCATATCTGTTCAAACAAACAAACCACGACACCACCTATATGTTGAGTAGGACTTAAGATTCTCAGCGATGCAACATGGCTTCCAAATCATACCAACAGCTGCTGGATTCAACCAATGTGACAGCTTCCACGACACGACCCGCCACGATGCCCGGTTCTGATATCAACAATAGGTGTATTAATATAAGTTCCATTTGTTTCCCCATCACGACACGACCCGCCACAATGCCCGGTTCTGATATCAACAATAGGTGTATTAATATAAGTTCCATTTGTTTCCCCATCACGACACGACCCGCCACAATGCCCGGTTCTGATATCAACAATAGGTGTATTAATATAAGTTCCATTTGTTTCCCCATCACGACACGACCCGCCACAATGCCCGGTTCTGATATCAACAATAGGTGTATTAATATAAGTTCCATTTGTTTCCCCATCACGACACGACCCGCCACAATGCCCGGTTCTGATATCAACAATAGGTGTATTAATATAAGTTCCATTTGTTTCCCCATCACGACACGACCCGCCACAATGCCCGGTTCTGATATCAACAATAGGTGTATTAATATAAGTTGCATTTGTTTCCCCATCACAACACGACCCGCCACAATGCCCGGTTCTGATATCAACAATAGGTGTATTAATATAAGTTCCATTTGTTTCCCCATCACAACACGACCCGCCACAATGCCCGGTTCTGATATCAACAATAGGTGTATTAATATAAGTTGCATTTGTTTCCCCATCACAACACGACCCGCCACAATGCCCGGTTCTGATATCAACAATAGGTGTATTAATATAAGTTCCATTTGTTTCCCCATCACAACACGACCCGCCACAATGCCCGGTTCTGATATCAACAATAGGTGTATTAATATAAGTTCCATTTGTTTCCCCATCACAACATGACCCGCCACAATGCCCGGTTCTGATATCAACAATAGGTGTATTAATATAAGTTCCATTTGTTTCCCCATCACAACATGACCCGCCACAATGCCCGGTTCTGATATCAACAATAGGTGTATTAATACATGTTCCATTTGTTTCCCCATCACAACACGACCCGCCACAATGCCCGGTTCTGATATCAACAATAGGTGTATTAATATAAGTTCCATTTGTTTCCCCATCACGATATGTGATGACGACTAAACCATTACACACCCATATGTAATGTTATATTTTCTTTGGGACTTCTATGACCACCTTTTATGAGATGAAAATGCATGAAATGTATTGCAGCGATATCCTTGAGAGAGAGAACATATATATTGCAGATATAAGGAAGAAGATCAATTGTCAATTTATTAGAAACTATTAAAACCAGTCACACCAAAACCATTACAGATCTCACTACATTTAAATTTTGTGGACATCAAGGCCACATTGGACACCATTTGGAGGGATGCATTGTGGAAGATGTTGATATCTGTTTGGGTGTACCCCAAAATGACATCACTGATTGAAGCCATGTACGAGAATGTCGAATATGCTGTTACCATCAATGGTCAGTTGACAGATTGGTTCAAAGTTGAAATAGGAGTGAGGCTGTCTGCTCTCACCTATCCTGTTCAACTTATTCCTTGAGTTTGTCAAGGCTGACCTGATGAGCCTACCTAAGGAGTTCAAACTAAATGCAGACCTCAGTTTTCACATCAGGTATGCTGACAACACAACACTAATATCTACTATATTTGAGAAACTACAATTTGCAACTGAACAGCTTTAAGCAGCCTGTAACAAATGGGGTATGAAAATCAATCTCTCCAATTGCAAAGTAATCACCTCATCAGACAAGCGTATCATCCTGGAAAATGAAGAACTCGAGATTGTGAGAGAGTTCCGCTTCCTAGGCAGCACAGTACCTTTTACGATGACAGGCAAATAGCCTAAGCATCAGCAGCCTTTGGTAGATTCAGAAACAACATATTTTCAAACAAAAGAATGAAAGTCAGATTATATAGAACATTTATACTGCTTACAGCAATCTATGGTGCCAAAACTTGGACACTACGATCGCAAGAGATGCACTCTCTTGAAGTTTTTGAGATGCGTTGCCTGCGGGATATCAGAGGTGTTACTAGGGCAGACAGATTACGAACTATAGCCAGATCAGAGATGAGACATTCATCCCTGAATCCATTGCAGATGTCATCAGACATAGAAGACTCCGATGGTTTGTATGCCAAATTAATATGAATTAATATTTCAACAAACACAATATAAGTACTGATATCATTACATAATATACAAACATATTTCCTTTATTTGCACATATTCATAATAATAATCAACAAAGGAATATCTTTTTCACAAAATATTTTGGACATCAGGCAACCGCGCATATTTTTTTACATAAAACTAATTTTCACATGTAAACAAGATGATGAGCGATTACATAACATTGTGATTGATTAATCAATCAGAAGCATGAAACAACAGAATTGATTAATCTGAACAGCCGGTCACTAACCTTCACAACGACACACAAACCCGTTCCTGGACTTTGAGGTCGGCGCTCTGAACAAACATCGGTAGTTTCTCAAGGAGCAGCTCCGTGGTTTCTGTGACAGTCTGTAGGTCATCCTGAGCCTCATCCGTGATGAGGATGCGGGCGTACAGCTTGATGGCATTGTGTACGTAGATGCTCTGGATGTGGCCATCTCACAATTAGGTCACCTCGGTAATACAGCCATCTCACAATTAGGTCACCTTGGCAATACAGCCACCTCACAATTAGGTCACCACGGTAATACAGCCATCTTACAATTAGGTCACCTTGGTAATACAGCCATCTCACAATTAGGTCACCTTGGTAAGACAGCCATCTGACAATTAGGTCACCTTGGTAATACAGCTTCTGACAATTAGGTCACCTCGGTAATACAGCCATCTCACAATTAGGTCACCTTGATAATACAGCCACCTCACAATTAGGTCACTTCTGTAATAGAGCCACCTCACAATTAGGTCACCTTGGTAATACAGCCACCTCACAATTAGGTCACCTTGGTATTACAGCCATCTCACAATTAGGTCACCCTAGAGCAGTCCCAAATGATTTCCACATACCGTAAAGTATAAGAAATTAGTTCCATTAATATGTTCACCTTGCTATCCAGGTCACTATGTCCAGTCCCAAGTATGACCTTAATAGTGAGGTTGCCCTGTACATCTACATGAAAAAAGGCACATGCGACATAATTATCAATTTGAATGATGGTAACCAGATAATTTTTCAAATAGCTGACGATGTTTTTCATTAATTCAATTTCATAATTTAATTTGTGCACAACAAAAATGTCCTGTGATATTGATGATGATGATTCACATAGGGCTAGTCTTTGTACACATACATGTACACCTGGGTATACTTGCTTTCAACTTCCACCCTCATTTGCTAGCTGTGTACTATTTGATTCTGTCAATGTACTCACAATAGGATTTAAATATTCTGAACCATTCTCTGCCATTCTCAGTACAGCAGTGCATCAACATGTTTCCATTTGTAGGATTTTCAATGTGTCATGTCCAACTTACCACTCGAAGTTGGTGATGCAGTGGTAGTTTGATTGGCTGCAGATCTCGATGATCTTGGCGAGAAGTTCGTCACGGTGGTGAGAGCCCTCTGCCTTATCCATGTGCACATTCAGTTTCTTCATGGTCTACATCGAGTTCTTCTTCGATATCTGCCACAGCAAACTGGCGACTACTACTTTATATCTCACAATAAAACTAAGTTTTCCATGCCTCATGCCTCATTTGTTAACATTTATTTATAGATTTTTCTCAATTGCAGATACAAATATTGCCTGCCAAATTGTGCTCAACAAGCCCCAATCAGTGTTCACAATTTGAATGTTGCAGCAGAGAAATGTTTAAATTGTATTTATTATAAGCACAACATTCAAGTTATAAACAGCCGCTATTAGCACTTATTGCTTAGAAGGTGGTTCATTCCAACATTCCTGACCAAATTGGGACGAAGCACAACTTCCTGCTTGTAATTACTGGGACAGAGTAGAAATCTCCTTTTATGGATTGTGTGTAAGACAAGTGTTTTACAAGACAAACCTTGTTTTATAGTCACCTCGGTAATACAGCCACCTCACAATTAGGTCATCTCGGTGTTACAGCCACCTCACAATTAGGTCACCTCGGTGATACAACCACCTCACAATTAGGTCGTCATGGTAATACAGCCACCTCACAATTAGGTCACCATGGTAATACAGCCACCTCACAATTAGGTCACCTTGGTAATACAGCCACCTCACAATTAGGTCATCTTGGTAATACAGCCACCTCACAATTAGGTCACCTTGGTAATACAGTGACCTAATTGTGAGGCGGTCACCCTAGAGCAGTCCCAAATGATTTCCACATACCGTAAAGTATAAGAAATTAGTTCCACTAATATGTTCACCTTGCTATCCAGGTCACTATGTCCAGTCCCAAGTATGACCTTAATAGTGAGGTTGCCCTGTACATCTACATGAAAAAAGGCACATGCGACATAATTATCAATTTGAATGATGGTAACCAGATAATTTTTCAAATAGCTGACGATGTTTTTCATTAATTCAATTTCATAATTTAATTTGTGCACAACAAAAATGTCCTGTGATATTGATGATGATGATTCACATACGGCTAGTCTTTGTACACATACATGTACACCTGGGTATACTTGCTTTCAACTTCCACCCTCATTTGCTAGCTGTGTACTATTTGATTCTGTCAATGTACTCACAATAGGATTTAAATATTCTGAACCATTCTCTGCCATTCTCAGTACAGCAGTGCATCAACATGTTTCCATTTGTAGGATTTTCAATGTGTCATGTCCAACTTACCACTCGAAGTTGGTGATGCAGTGGTAGTTTGATTGGCTGCAGATCTCGATGATCTTGGTGAGAAGTTCGTCGCGGTGGTGAGAGCCCTCTGCCTTATCCATGTGCACATTCAGTTTCTTCATGGTCTACATCGAGTTCTTCTTCGATATCTGCCACAGCAAACTGGCGACTACTACTTTATATCTCACAATAAAACTATGTTTTCCATGCCTCATGCCTCATTTGTTAACATTTATTTATAGATTTTTCTCAATTACAGATACAAATATTGCCTGCCAAATTGTGCTCAACAAGCCCCAATCAGTGTTCACAATTTGAATGTTGCAGCAGAGAAATGTTTAAATTGTATTTATTATAAGCACAACATTCAAGTTATAAACAGCCGCTATTAGCACTTATTGCTTAGAAGGTGGTTCATTCCAACATTCCTGACCAAATTGGGACGAAGCACAACTTCCTGCTTGTAATTACTGGGACAGAGTAGAAATCTCCTTTTATGGATTGTGTGTAAGACAAGTGTTTTACAAGACAAACCTTGTTTTATAGTCACCTCGGTAATACAGCCACCTCACAATTAGGTCATCTCGGTGTTACAGCCACCTCACAATTAGGTCACCTCGGTGATACAACCACCTCACAATTAGGTCGTCATGGTAATACAGCCACCTCACAATTAGGTCACCATGGTAATACAGCCACCTCACAATTAGGTCACCTTGGTAATACAGCCACCTCACAATTAGGTCATCTTGGTAATACAGCCACCTCACAATTAGGTCACCTTGGTAATACAGTGACCTAATTGTGAGGCGGTCACCCTAGAGCAGTCCCAAATGATTTCCACATACCGTAAAGTATAAGAAATTAGTTCCACTAATATGTTCACCTTGCTATCCAGGTCACTATGTCCAGTCCCAAGTATGACCTTAATAGTGAGGTTGCCCTGTACATCTACATGAAAAAAGGCACATGCGACATAATTATCAATTTGAATGATGGTAACCAGATAATTTTTCAAATAGCTGACGATGTTTTTCATTAATTCAATTTCATAATTTAATTTGTGCACAACAAAAATGTCCTGTGATATTGATGATGATGATTCACATACGGCTAGTCTTTGTACACATACATGTACACCTGGGTATACTTGCTTTCAACTTCCACCCTCATTTGCTAGCTGTGTACTATTTGATTCTGTCAATGTACTCACAATAGGATTTAAATATTCTGAACCATTCTCTGCCATTCTCAGTACAGCAGTGCATCAACATGTTTCCATTTGTAGGATTTTCAATGTGTCATGTCCAACTTACCACTCGAAGTTGGTGATGCAGTGGTAGTTTGATTGGCTGCAGATCTCGATGATCTTGGTGAGAAGTTCGTCGCGGTGGTGAGAGCCCTCTGCCTTATCCATGTGCACATTCAGTTTCTTCATGGTCTACATCGAGTTCTTCTTCGATATCTGCCACAGCAAACTGGCGACTACTACTTTATATCTCACAATAAAACTATGTTTTCCATGCCTCATGCCTCATTTGTTAACATTTATTTATAGATTTTTCTCAATTACAGATACAAATATTGCCTGCCAAATTGTGCTTAATAAGCCCCAATCAGTGTTCACAATTTGAATGTTGCAACAGAGAAATCTTTAAATTGTATTTATTATAAGCACAACATTCAAGTTATAAACAGCCGCTATTAGCACTAATTGCTTAGAAGGTGGTTCATTCCAACATTCCTGACCAAATTGGGACGAAGCACAACTTCCTGCTTGTAATTACTGGCACAGAGTAGAAAATCTCCTTTTATGGATTGTGTGTAAGGCAAGTGTTTTACAAGACAAACCTTGTTTTATAGTCACCTCGGTAATACAGCCACCTCACAATTAGGTCACCTCGGTAATACAGCCACCTCACAATTAGGTCACCTCGGTGTTATAGCCACCTCACAATTAGGTCACCTCGGTAATACAACCACCTCACAATTAGGTCACCTCGGTGTTACAGCCACCTCACAATTAGGTCACCTCAGTGATACAACCACCTCACAATTAGGTCGTCATGGTAATACAGCCACCTCACAATTAGGTCACCTTGGTAATACAGCCACCTCACAATTAGGTAATCTTGGTAATACAGCCACCTCACAATTAGGTCACCTTGGTAATACAGTGATCTAGTTGTGAGGTGGTCACCCTAGAGCAGTCCCAAACGATTTCCACATACAGTACAGTATAGGAAATTAGTTCAACTGCTATCCAGGTCACTATGTCCAGTCGCAAGGATGACCTTAATAGTGAGGTTGCCCTGTACATCTACTTAAAAAAGGCACATGCGACATAATTATCAATTTGAATGATGGTAACCAGATAATTTTTCAAATAGCTGATGGTGTTTTTCATTAATTGCTTTTCTACAGGCGGCTTATTCTCTGCACCATGATAACTGATGTAGTCCTAAAAAATCACAGCCATTTTTATTATCGTGAAAAATTCACAGAAAGAGGATCCCATCTCAAAATCACTGTCACTTTATTCACCTCCCCTGAACCGAGAAGTAAACCAGTGATCTATCCCGATATGTCGGAAATATATATTCAGGTTTTTACTAGTATCTGTCTCTATCAGTAGCAGCGAGGACGTCAAGGCATAGTTACGCATGTACTCACTCTGAGAACTCTCCACAGATCCAGACCGCCGCATGCAGCACTTCACAGATGCCGTTCCTCTGTGCATTGTCCGTCAACGTGTGCGCATTCTCCAACAACACAGCCTGTGCACAAACACAACATGCACGCATGCCATCACCTTCATCATGACAGCAACAAGGTGTCGTCAAGTTCTCTGTTTAAAATTACCCGAATTTGTGCACAACAAAAATGTCCTGTGATATTGATGATGATGATTCACATACTGCTAGTCTTTGTACACATACATGTACACCTGGGTACACTTGCTTTCAACTTCCACCCTCATTTGCTAGCTGTGTACTATTTGATTATAACAATGTACTCACAATAGGATTTAAATATTCTGAATCATTCTCTGCCATTCTCAGTACAGCAGTGCATCAACATGTTTCCATTTCTAGGATTTTCAATGTGTCATGTCCAACTTACCACTCGAAGTTGGTGATGCAGTGGTAGTTTGATTGGCTGCAGATCTCGATGATCTTGGCGAGAAGTTCGTTGCGGTGGTGAGAGCCCTCTGCCTTATCCATGTGCACCATCAGTTTCTTCATGGTCTACATCGAGTTCTTCTTCGATATCTGCCACAGCAAACTGGCGACTACAACTTTATATCTCACAATAAAACTAAGTTTTCCATGCCTCACGCCTCATTTGTTAACATTTAGTTATAGATTTTTCTAAATTGCAGATACAAATATTGCCTGCCAAATTGTGCTTAATAAGCCCCAATCAGTGTTCACAATATCCGATTTTCCGGACGATCTTCGAATTTGGTTACTCCGACCAATCATCCAATGTGAAGAACATATCTGAAATTTGGCGAGCTGCACACACATACCTCCTATGTGCCACCAACAGCACGCTTGGTTACCAACACTACATACATTTTGGTCATGCGTGGTCTTGCGCCTTTTATTTTAGACGTTTACGGTTTAGTCTAAACATTATGGTAGAAGATATTGACCCTCACATAATAGGTATAACCGAATCATGGGCAACCACCGATATATCAGATGCCGAATTGGGACTGACAGGATATGTAATGTTTAGGAAAAATAGAATAAGAAGAAGGGGAGGTGGAGTTATTTTATATATTAAAGAATATATCCAGGCTTATGAAACAAAATTAGACAGAGAAGCAGATTGCGAAGAAGCTGTTTGGTGTAACATAGTTACAGGAAACTCAACGTTAACGGTTGGATTAGTTTATCGAAGTCCAAACATAAGCATAGAAGAGAACAAAAAAATACAAAACGCTATAATGGAAGTGAGCAAATGAGACTGCGTTATTATGGGGGATTTTAACCATGGACATATAAAATGGAAATCTCTACAGAGTACAGGTAGTGAGGACCACAAGTTTTTAGTTTTAGTACAAGATAGTTTCCTTTCTCAACATGTGCTAGAACCAACCAGGTGAGAGAATGTGTTAGACATGGTTTTGTCCTCACAGAATGAATTAGTTGACAATGTTAAATTATGTGAGCCTCTGGGAAGTAGTGATCTCAACAAGATACATTTTACCATCAAAGTAAAATCAGAAAGAAATAATAAAAAGCAGTTCAGGAGAAATTTCCACAAAGGAAGATATAAGAAAATGAGGAAATATTTAGCAAAGATAGACTGGAATAACACACTGAAGAATAAGACAGCAACAGAATGCTAGAATATCTTAAAGAATTAAATAGAGTGCATCGTAGATAAATTTGTTCCCTTAAAAAAACAAGGGAAACGGACCAGAAAGAAATACTTATCGAAAGAAGCCATTAGAAAAATTAAGTATAAACAAATGATGTGGAAGTTATATAGACGTACTGGAAATGACGAAGACTACAACATTTATAAAGAAGCACTAAACCAAGCTACAGCTGAAATTAGAAATTCAAAGAGAAGCTATGAACATAAATTAGCTTGTAATATAAAACATGACAGCAAGAGTTTTTATGTGTATGTTCGAAGCAAACAGAAAGTTCAGTCCTCTAGAAGATAGTGCTGGAAATATAATAACAGAAGGATTCTTAATGACAGAAGACCTGAATGAGTATTTTAGTTCAGTGTTTACCAGAGAAGACACTAGTTCACTGCCAGTACCAGAGGCTAAGTTCAAGGGGGCAGAATCAGACTATTTAAGACAGTTAATTGTAACCCCAGAAATGGTAGCTAAGAAAATTAGGGCTATGAAGGATAATAAATCACCTGGAGTGGATGGTATTCCACCCAAACTACTATTGGAAATCGTAGAACAAATTAGCATACCCCTTGCAACAGTTTTCAACTGGTCATTAGAAGAGGGAGAGGTTCCTTTAGAATGGAAAGAAGCAAACATTATACCGTTATTTAAAAAAGGTTCGAGAAACAAGTCAAATAATTATAGACCAGTTAGTTTAACATTGGTGATTTGTAAATTATTAGAAAGACTAATTAAAGATCACATGGTGGATTTTCTTGTTAAACATAACTTGATAAACCCATCTCAACATGGGTTTCTAAAAGCGAGGTCATGCTTAACAAATATGTTATGTTTTTTGGAAGATATCACTAAGTGGGTAGATGATGGATCACCAGTAGATATTATCTACCTAGATTTTCAAAAAGCTTTCGACAAAGTGCCACATCAAAGATTATTGCTTAAACTAAAGGCCCATGGCATAGGAAATGGTATAATTAACTGGATAGAAAAATGGCTGATTGACAGAAGACAACGGGTAGTTGTTGATGGGGAGGCTTCAAACTGGAAATCAGTTTTGAGTGGGGTTCCACAGGGATCAGTACTGGGACCTATATTATTCTTAATATATATAAACGATTTGGACGATGATATAGCTAGCAAGGTGTTGAAATTTGCAGATGATACAAAAGTGTTTAGAAGGATTAAAAGTGATGGAGATAGACAGCATTTACAAGATGATCTTGACAGGTTGATCAAATGGTCTGAAAAGTAGCAAATGTTGTTCAATTTTGAGAAATGTAAATGCCTTCACACAGGACATGGGAACGAATATGTAGAATATACAATGGGAGGAACTGTACTAAGTACTACTGTAAAGGAAAAAGACTTAGGGCTGACAATTAGTGCTGACATGAAAGTTTCAGAGCAGTGTGGAATTGCAGCTTCAAAAGGAAATCAAATCCTTGGATTGATTAGGCGAAATATAGCATATAAAGAAAAAGAACTAATAATACCACTGTACAAAACAATAGTTAGGCCTCATTTAGAATATTGTATACAAGCGTGGAGGCCATAGATATGCTAGAAAGAGTACAGAGGAGAGCGACTAAAATGATACCAAATCTGAGGGATCTTAGTTATGAAAAACGCCTAAAAGAATGTGGTTTAACAACAATAGAGACCAGGAGATTGAGAGGAGATCAGATAGAAGTGTTTATAATATAATAAAATATTGAATGGTTATGAAAATATTGATAGAAATGTTTTTTTTCAGTTAAGAAAGATAGAAAGACTAGAGGACATGAAGTTACATTAGTAAAGGAGCAGTGTAGATTAGACGTAAGAAAGTTCTCATTTTCACAAAGGACTGTGAATGAATGGAACAGATTATCTGATGATTGTGTGGGTGCTAGTAGTGTGAATGTTTAAAAATAAAATCGACACATACCTCAGAAGGGCTGGATATATGTAGATAAAAGGGTTGGTTCTCGATAAGCCAAAGGGCTTCTTTGTCCACCTGCCATCTAGAGTTAATTCTCTGGATGGCAATCTTGTTAAATCTAGTCATACCGATACGGAATCGTGCAGTTGACCTCATTATCGCCCACAACCAACTCATTTGTCAGCACTACTGCTCATAGCCAAGTCAAGTTCAACGCGTGTATCATACCTAATGAAAGTATAAAAACACTACAAACAACTACGCGTTACCACCAGTAATGAGTGCAACTATCCAACTGTTTCCATCGTAACTATGCCGCAACGCCGAATTTTTTAGCACCGTGGACCACGGCGTGCCGTGGTGCACGCCGTGGTGTGGCGCCACCGTTTCACCGTTTGTCGCTAATGATCAAAGGCGTCTTGCTATATTTATGAGTAGTTTGGCCCAAGTGTCACTGGCACAAGTCTCAAACGTTAAATTAAGCTACTTCTACAGGCTTCGTGGAACCATCCAGTGCACGACTGAACTAAAGTACTCATTCAGGTCTTCTGCCATTAAGAATCCCTCTGATATTATATTTCCAGCACTATCTTCTAGAGGACTGACCTTATCTTGAACTTTCTGTTTGCTTCGAACATACGCATAAAAACTCTTGCTGTCATGTTTTATATTACTAGCTAATTGTTGTTCATAGCTTCTCTTTGAATTTCTAATTTCAGCTGTAGCTTGGTTAAGTGCTTCTTTATAACTGTTGTAGTCTTCATAATTTCCAGTACATCTATATGACTTCCACATCATTTGTTTATACTTCATTTTTCTAATGGCTTCTTTCGATAAGTGTTTCTTTTTGGACCGTTTTCCTTGTTTTTTGAAGGGTACAAATTTATCGACTATGCACTTAATTTCACTCTTTAATATATTCCAGCATTCTGTTGCCGTCTTATTTTTCAGTGTGTTATTCCAGTCTATCTTTGCTAAATATTTCCTCGTGTCCTTATACCTTCCTTTGTGGAAATTTCTCCTATACTGCTTTTTACTATTCCTTTCTGATTTTACTTTGATGGTAAAATGTATCTGGTTGTGATCGCTACTCCCCAGTGGCTCACATATCTTGACATTGTCAACTGATTCATTCTGTGAGGACAAAACGATGTCTAACACATTCTCACCCCTGGTTGGTTCTAGCACATGTTGAGAAAGGAATGTATCTTGAACTAAAACTAAAAACTTGTGGTCCTCACTCCCCATACTCTGTAGAGATTTTCATTGTATATGCCCGTGGTTAAAATCCCCCATAATAATACAGTCCCGTTTGCTTACTTCCCTTAGCGTTTTGTATTTTTTCATTCTCTTCTATGCTTATGTTTGGACTTCGATAAACTAACCCAACTGTTAACGTTGAGTTTCCTGTAACTATGTTACACCAAACAGCTTCTTCGCAATCTGCTTCTCTTTCTAATCATATCTCTTTCAAAAGTCACAGACAAGTGAAGTGTAAAGTGCGCTAATAACATCATATCTCTTTCAGAAGTCACAGACAAGTGAAGTGTAAAGCGCTCTAATAACATCATATCTCTTTCAGAAGTCACAGACAAGTGAAGTGTAAAGTGTGCTAATAACATCATATCTCTTTCAGAAGTCACAGACAAGTGAAGTGTAAAGCGCTCTAATAACATCATATCTCTTTCAGAAGTCACAGACAAGTGAAGTGTAAAGCGCTCTAATAACATCATATCTCTTTCAGAAGTCACAGACAAGTGAAGTGTAAAGCGCTCTAATAACATCATATCTCTTTCAGAAGTCACAGACAAGTGAAGTGTAAAGTGCTCTAATAACATCATATCTCTTTCAGAAGTCACAGACAAGTGAAGTGTAAAGTGCTCTAATAACATCGTATCTCTTTCAGAAGTCACAGACAAGTGAAGTGTAAAGTGCGCTAATAACATCATATCTCTTTCAAAAGTCACAGGCAAGTGAAGTGTAAAGTGCTCTAATAACATCGTATCTCTTTCAAAAGTCACAGACAAGTGAAGTGTAAAGTGCTCTGATAACATCATATCTTCAATAGTCAAGAGTCGAGCAGCAGATGTTCATGTGTGTAATCTGCTTTTCTGAGATATTGCTAGCCGACATTCAACTATTGTACTGTTTTTATTTAAATATTGTGAATTTGTGCATGGATATGCTTGAACTGGCATGCACCAGTTTTCATATGGGGAAATGTTGTTGAAATACTGAAGTAGCTTGCCTAGCTGTATATGAATGTTAGTTACATAATTAATTGTTAACACCTCACAACAAGAAAAGACTGTAACAAACAGTTAATGCTATAAATTCAATCCAATCACTTTATTCTGTAATATAAGATATATACTAGATTATAATGACTAAAATCTTCATCAGGAGTGGCATATAGTGGAGACGTGTATTGTCAGTGCATGTTGCATTACTTGACTGAGTTATACATATGTTACAAAACCATAGGAAATTCCTAATCAACAATTTGCAAACGGTACAAACCTGGCACTGCAATGTCCATGTTTATAACTAGCACAAGAAGACAATGAATACTATAGACCCCGTATAAACTCATGACACAGTGTTAGTCACATGTTGACTAGATAGACATCATACATTTATTATAATAGCTACCAAAGGTGTATCTAGGGAGGTCACTGGCTCCCCTTTGGAATTGTCTTGTTTCTTATATAACCCGTTGCCGTATTAATGTTGAGCTGGGAAAATAAGTGGGTGATTAAGTGTGGCTCCTTTGGCCCCTCTCTGTGTCCTATATAAACCACTAGTAACAGCTCAAATATATCACCACAGTAATGAATATCTATCATACACAAACAATCAAACCCACACATACTAATTTAAGTTTTGTTAACATTAAACAAAATGAAAGAACATAATATGTGGGAAAACCACGCTGTCATTGTTATACTCTATTAAGTATATATCATTCTTCCAGTAACGTTCACATATTGATAAGTATATGCAATAATTAAACATCTCATTAGTGAGATAATCATTCCTCTACACAACTCTCATTTCAGCAGCTTCACATAATTTACTTTTCAGAGTGTTTTAAGTAATTGTGATTCCTTTTTGAGCTTGAGTACAATGAGTCAGACTAAGGTGTGAACAGAGATCTTTCTTTTATATATACAGTGCACATAACTAACTGATTATAGCGTTATCGTCACATTGTCTTATATTATCTTGCAACAACATCCTCATCATTACTCTTACAACCTATGCCAGCCAGTACGCTGACATCATTAAATCTGTACAAATACACACACAGATAAGAAAGAGGGACAAACTGTACTTAAAAAGAAGGACCACTGATAGTCAGCTGTGAGATTTCACACGAGGACTTCTGGTGTGGAATCAATACACACCTAGTTAGAAAAATAAAGAAAAACAACAAGGGCCTCAAACGAGCTGGAATTAGAGAAAAAGTGTCAGGGATAGATAGAAAGTACGGGTAGAGAGAAGAAAAACAGAGCCTTTTATCAGTGTGTGCATTAAAGTAAAAAAAACTGCTAGAAGATGTTTTCTGTAAGTTTACACAAGTGGAATACAACACATTATTGGGATACCATCTCAAGCACGAATTGAGGAGACACCTTTCATCTCATTTCATTGAGGTGAAATATTTCTTTACATTCTGTTGTTTTGTTTTTCGCCTATTGAATAACTGCATCGTTGTCTTTAAGTAAGTAGACTGATTGTCGAGATGCTTCAAGCATGCTGGCATAGACGAATCCAGGAATTCCATGATGTCTGTTTTGCCTGAAACAAGAATAAAAAATTCAATACTTGGACAATTCTATATTAAAACTAGCTGAGTTACCCAACACTGCAATGTCCTGTTACTGGGTCCTTGGATCTGTTGAAACCTGAATAAATGCTGCACTGTGAGAAAAGGTAGGATTCTTGTGAAAGCTAGGCATATCTACATCTAAAGACAGCATATTGGTTGCGCCATGGAATGTAATTTAGAACACCAGCACTACGTGACAGCTGTAGAAGACGGCAGTCGATCAAATGCATTTTTCAATCTGCAATACTTCCAGCAACATATGTGTTGATGGCATTGTTATCTTTATAATTGCATAGACAAACAATTGCAATTTCCACACTAGCACAGTCAGCATGTGTGTTATAATTGTCAATTTACATGTACCTTGCCAGAAATGTACGCTTACTTGGTAAACTGCCCTTCGTACCACTTTCGTCTGCAGCACCGTTCCAAAAGGCAGGGAAGCCTTGTTCAAGCAACGTATTGTCTTTCACATCCCAACGGATGCTCTTAGCTGAAAGTGATATCATAGTAGCATGTAAACAGGAAAAGTTGTATACACGTTATTACAGTGTAAAGGGAGACAGTCTGCCCCCTGTGGGCAACTTTGCAAAAACAGCTTACTTTGAAACTGGATGTTTTATTTACCTTCCGTGCAAACATCGTTACTAGCTTACTAAAACAATATGGGTGGCAGCATACCGTCAACATAGTTATTATAGACTTTTTAGGTTAGTTTTTTGATAGGATTATTTTAATTTGCACCTTTTTCGTAAATGTACAGTGGTTGTGTAAACCATTACAAAATCATTCGTACCTCTTTTCTTTTCTCAGTGCTGCTGGTGTCAACTGCCGCTACAACATATATCACAAGGTAACACTTCATCTTCCTCAGTGCTGCTGGTGTCAACTGCTGCTACAACAGATATCACAAGGTAACACTTCATCTTCCTCAGTGCTGCTGGTGTCAACTGTCACTACAACAGATATCACAAGGTAACACTTCATCTTCCTCAGTGCTGCTGGTGTCAACTGTCACTACAACAGATATCACAAGGTAACACTTCATCTTCCTCAGTGCTGCTGGTGTCAACTGCTGCTACAACAGATATCACAAGGTAACACTTCATCTTCCTCAGTGCTGCTGGTGTCAACTGTCACTACAACATATATCACAAGGTAACACTTCATCTTCCTCAGTGCTGCTGGTGTCAACTGCCGCTACAACAGATATCACAAGGTAACACTTCATCTTCCTCAGTGCTGCTGGTGTCAACTGCCGCTACAACAGATATCACAAGGTAACACTTCATCTTCCTCAGTGCTGCTGGTGTCAACTGCCGCTACAACATATATCACAAGGTAACACTTCATCTTCCTCAGTGCTGCTGGTGTCAACTGCCGCTACAACAGATATCACAAGGTAACACTTCATCTTCCTCAGTGCTGCTGGTGTCAACTGCTGCTACAACAGATATCACAAGGTAACACTTCATCTTCCTCAGTGCTGCTGGTGTCAACTGTCGCTACAACAGATATCACAAGGTAACACTTCATCTTCCTCAGTGCTGCTGGTGTCAACTGCCGCTACAACAGATATCACAAGGTAACACTTCATCTTCCTCAGTGCTGCTGGTGTCAACTGCTGCTACAACATATATCACAAGGTAACACTTCATCTTCCTCAGTGCTGCTGGTGTCAACTGCTGCTACAACATATATCACAAGGTAACACTTCATCTTCCTCAGTGCTGCTGGTGTCAACTGTCACTTACAACCAAGATAATATCCTGGTAAGACTTCATCTTCCTCAGTGCAACTGGTGTCAGCTGTCACTACAACAGATATCACAAGGTAACACTTCATCTTCCTCAGTGCTGCTGGTGTCAACTGTCACTACAACATATCAAAGGTAAACAAACATAGTTATACATTGTTTTATAATCATTATAAAACTTATTTTGATAATTACCAGAAGTCAGATGTGCCAACATCTGCCCATAGCTTTCGGATCTCACTGAATACCAGCTGGACGCTTTGATGATTGTGCGGTTTGCACCTTTCGGCATGTCCCGTAGCGCTAGAAACACTCCTGTCGTCGCGGCATATACATGCAGCTGCATATAGTGTCGAAGGATGCGGTGGCAGTTCCCAGTGGCTGTTAGGGACACCCCAGCCTGACTACACACTGTCTTGACAGCATGCCACCTAGAGAAGTAGCTGTTAGGGATACCCCAGCCTGACTACACACTGTCTTGACAGCATGCCACCCAGAGCAGTAGCTGTTAGGGACACGCCAGCCTCACTACACACTGTTTTGACAGCATGCCACCCAGAGCAGTAGCTGTTAGGGACACTCCAGCCTGACTACACACTGTCTTGACAGCATCCCACCCAGAGCAGTAGCTGTTAGGGACACGCCAGCCTGACTACACACTGTCTTGACAGCATGCCACCCAGAGCAGTGGCTGTTAGGGACACCCCAGCCTGACTACACACTGTCTTGACAGCATGCCACCCAGAGCAGTACCTGTTAGGGACACCCCAGCCTGACTACACACTGTCTTGACAGCATGCCACCCAGAGCAGTGGCTGTTAGGGACACGCCAGCCTGACTACACATTGTCTTGACAGCATGCCACCCAGAGCAGTGGCTGTTAGGGACACGCCAGCCTGACTACACACTGTCTTGACAGCATGCCACCCAGAGCAGTAGCTGTTAGGGACACCCCAGCCTGACTACACACTGTCTTGACAGCATGCCACCCAGAGCTGTAGCTGTTAGGGACACCCCAGCCTGACTACACGCTGTCTTGACAGCATGCCACCCAGAGCTGTAGCTGTTAGGGACACCCCAGCCTGACTACACACTGTCTTGACAGCATGCCACCCAGAGCAGTAGCTGTTAGGGACACCCCAGCCTGACTACACACTGTCTTGACAGCATGCCACCCAGAGCAGTAGCTGTTAGGGACACCCCAGCCTGACTACACACTGTCTTGACAGCATGCCACCCAGAGCAGAGGCTCTTGGATCCTATAAAAAAAACATAGTACATGTACAACTGGATAATGCATACCAATAGGAATGGAAGGTAAAATATATAAATGAGTAAACCAAAGTAATAAGCTGTATGATATACTATGATAATTTAGATAATAGGTAAGGTTATGGGAAACTCCCATTAAGAATATAGTGTTGCTAGCAAGGGAGCCGTCTCTTTAAGACATATTGTCGCAGACATGAACACAACATTCTGCAGACAGTTCATGCAGAGTGACAGAGGCTGAGACGTTTCACTAATCATTGCCTGTTTAAATAAAACAACCTTGCCATTGCATGCTAATTAGAAATCGTTGTCTGTGATTATTTAATTATTATAATGTGATATACAGGGGCGTATCCATGACATGACGTGCAGCAGTTTTACAGCGATACTTGTTTCGAAACCCCCAACAATATCAATCCTGAGTATGCCCCCGATACATATTGATAATATTATAACTATATGTATAATAATTAGTTGGGTACATTCTAGTAATCCGCATTCATGATAAATGGGAAGTTTTGTGTGCAGAAATGTCATGGAAATTTACATTGTCAGGTCATGAAAAGTCTTGGAGAGTAATGGAATTTGAAATGTCAAAATGTGTATAAACCCTGTATTAAAAAAATCACGTTATTTACTAAGACAGTCATCTTCCGTTAAGAACATTCTTAGCCGCTTCATGAAACCAGCCCCAGGAGATTGAGAGGAGATCAGATAATAGTGTTTAAAATATTAAATGGTTATGAAAATATTGGTAGAAATAGTTTGTTCTCAGTTAAGAAAGATAGAAGAACTAGAGGACATGAAGTTACATTAGTAAAGGAACAGTATAGTTTAGATAAAAGAAAGTTCAAATTTTCATAAAGGACTGTAAATTAATGGAACAGATTATTTGCTGATTATGTGGGTGCTAGTAGCTTGAATACGTTTACAAATAAAATCAACACATACCTCAGAAGGGCGGGATACAAGTAAATAAAAGGGTTGGACTCTCGATAAGCCAAAGGGCTTGTCCACCTGCCATCTAGAGTTAATTCTCTGGGTGACAATTTTTTTAAATGTTAAGATCCCACACTCCATATGAAACGGCTGTGTTGGTACAGAATGTCTTCTTTTACTTCAACATAATATTTAAATTGTGACTTCTTGATGGGAAACTAAAAAATATGTTTCACATATATTTTCAGAAGAGGTACTGGAGTGAGACTCATCCAGATGGTGTTCTAACACAGCGCTACCAACACCCGACAAAGGTTTACCTTTAGAAAGGCGTGGCCAAGTTCATGGTAAATACTTATTTAACCATATTATCAATAATGAATGCTTGAATATCACAATTGAGTTATCCATCACATGACCTGTTGCCTTGCAAATGGTCCATCCAACCATCAACACTGTATCCATCAGTTGTCCACACCTTAGCAAATGGTCCATCCAACCATAAACACTGTATCCATCAGTTATCCACACCTTAACAAATGGTCCACCCAACCATCAACACTGTATCCATCAGTTGTCCACACCTTAACAAATGGTCCATCCAACCATCAACACTGTATCCATCAGTTGTCCACACCTTAACAAATGGTCCATCCAACCATCAACACTGTATCCATATGTTGTCCACATCTTAACAAATGGTCCATCCTACCATCAACACTGTATCCATCAGTTGTCCACACCTTAACAAATGGTCCACCCAACCATCAACACTGTATCCATATGTTGTCGACATCTTAACAAATGGCCCATCCAACCATCAACACTCTATCCATCAGTTGTCCACACCTTAACACATGGTCCATCCAACCATCAACACTGTATACATATGTTGTCCACATCTTAACAAATGGTCCATCCAACCATCAACACTGTATCCATCAGTTGTCCACACCTTAACAAATGGTCCACCCAACCATCAACACTGTATCCATCAGTTGTCCACACCTTAACAAATGGTCCATCCAACCATCAACACTGTATCCATCAGTTGTCCACATCTTAACAAATGGCCCATCCAACCATCAACACTCTATCCATCAGTTGTCCACACCTTAACAAATGGTCCATCCAACCATCAACACTGTATCCATCTGTTGTCCACACCTTAACAAATGGCCCATCCATCCATCAACACTGTATCCATATGTTTTCCACATCTTAACAAATGGTGCATCCAACCATCAACACTGTATCCATCAGTTGTCCACGCCTTAACAAATGGTCCATCCAACCATCAACACTGTATCCATCAGTTGTCCACACCTTAACAAATGGTCCACCCAACCATCAACACTATTCATCAGTTGTCCACACTTTAACAAATGGTTCATCCAACCATCAACACTGTATCCATCAGTTGTCCACACCTTAACAAATGGTCCATCCAACCATCAACACTGTATCCATCAGTTGTGCACACCTTAACAAATGATCCATCCTACCATCAACACTGTATCCATCAGTTGTCCACACCTTAACAAATGGTCCATCCAACCATCAACACTGTATCCATCAGTTGTCCACACCTTAACAAATGGTCCATCCAACTATGAACACTGTATCCAACTGTTGTCCACACCTTAACAAATGGTCCATCCAACCATCAACACTGTATCCATCAGTTGTCCACACCTTAGCAAATGGTCCATCCAACCATAAACACTGTATCCATCAGTTATCCACACCTTAACAAATGGTCCACCCAACCATCAACACTGTATCCATCAGTTGTCCACACCTTAACAAATGGTCCATCCAACCATCAACACTGTATCCATCAGTTGTCCACACCTTAACAAATGGTCCATCCAACCATCAACACTGTATCCATATGTTGTCCACATCTTAACAAATGGTCCATCCTACCATCAACACTGTATCCATCAGTTGTCCACACCTTAACAAATGGTCCACCCAACCATCAACACTGTATCCATATGTTGTCGACATCTTAACAAATGGCCCATCCAACCATCAACACTCTATCCATCAGTTGTCCACACCTTAACACATGGTCCATCCAACCATCAACACTGTATACATATGTTGTCCACATCTTAACAAATGGTCCATCCAACCATCAACACTGTATCCATCAGTTGTCCACACCTTAACAAATGGTCCACCCAACCATCAACACTGTATCCATCAGTTGTCCACACCTTAACAAATGGTCCATCCAACCATCAACACTGTATCCATCAGTTGTCCACATCTTAACAAATGGCCCATCCAACCATCAACACTCTATCCATCAGTTGTCCACACCTTAACAAATGGTCCATCCAACCATCAACACTGTATCCATCTGTTGTCCACACCTTAACAAATGGCCCATCCAACCATCAACACTGTATCCATATGTTTTCCACATCTTAACAAATGGTGCATCCAACCATCAACACTGTATCCATCAGTTGTCCACGCCTTAACAAATGGTCCATCCAACCATCAACACTGTATCCATCAGTTGTCCACACCTTAACAAATGGTCCACCCAACCATCAACACTATTCATCAGTTGTCCACACTTTAACAAATGGTTCATCCAACCATCAACACTGTATCCATCAGTTGCCCACACCTTAACAAATGGTCCATCCAACCATCAACACTGTATCCATCAGTTGTGCACACCTTAACAAATGATCCATCCTACCATCAACACTGTATCCATCAGTTGTCCACACCTTAACAAATGGTCCATCCAACCATCAACACTGTATCCATCAGTTGTCCACACCTTAACAAATGGTCCACCCAACCATCAACACTGTATCCATCAGTTGTCCACACCTTAACAAATGGTCCATCCAACCATCAACACTGTATCCATCAGTTGTCCACATCTTAACAAATGGCCCATTCAACCATCAACACTCTATCCATCAGTTGTCCACACCTTAACAAATGGTCCATCCAACCATCAACACTGTATCCATCTGTTGTCCACACCTTAACAAATGGCTCATCCAACCATCAACACTGTATCCATATGTTGTCCACATCTTAACAAATGGTCCATCCAACCATCAACACTGTATCCATCAGTTGTCTACGCCTTAACAAATGGTCCATCCAACCATCAACACTGTATCCATCAGTTGTCCACAACTTAACAAATGGTCCACCCAACCATCAACACTATTCATCAGTTGTCCACACTTTAACAAATGGTTCATCCAACCATCAACACTGTATCCATCAGTTGTCCACACCTTAACAAATGGTCCACCCAACCATCAACACTGTATCCATCAGTTGTCCACACCTTAACAAATGGCCCATCCAACCATCAACACTGTATCCATATGTTGTCCACATCTTAACAAATGGTCCATCCAACCATCAACACTGTATCCATCAGTTGTCCACGCCTTAACAAATGGTCCATCCAACCATCAACACTGTATCCATCAGTTGTCCACACCTTAACAAATGGTCCACCCAACCATCAACACTATTCATCAGTTGTCCACACTTTAACAAATGGTCCATCCAACCATCAACACTGTATCCATCAGTTGTCCACACCTTAACAAATGGTCCATCCAACCATCAACACTGTATCCATCAGTTGTGCACACCTTAACAAATGATCCATCCTACCATCAACACTGTATCCATCAGTTGTCCACACCTTAAAAATGGTCCATCCAACCATCAACACTGTATCCATCAGTTGTCCACACCTTAACAAATGGTCCATCCAACTATGAACACTGTATCCAACTGTTGTCCACACCTTAACAAATGGTCCATCCGACCATCAATACTGTATACATCAGTAGTTGTCCACACCTTAACAAATGGTCCATTCAACCATCAACACTGTATCCATCAGTTGTCCACACCTTAACAAATGGTCCATCTAACCATCAACCCTGTATCCATCAATTGTCCGCACCTTAACAAATGGTTCATCCTACCATCAACACTGTATCCATCAGTTGTCCACACCTTAACAAATGGTCCATCCTACCATCAATACTGTATCCATCAGTTGTCCACATTTTAACAAATCGTCCATCCAACCATCAACACTGTATCCATCAGTTGTCCACACCTTAACAAATGGCCCATCCAACCATCAACACTGTATCCATATGTTGTCCACATCTTAACAAATGGTCCATCCAACCATCAACACTGTATCCATCAGTTGTCCACACCTTAACAAATGGTCCACCCAACCATCAACACTGTATCCATCAGTTGTCCACACCTTAACAAATGGCCCATCCAACCATCAACACTGTATCCATATGTTGTCCACATCTTAACAAATGGTCCATCCAACCATCAACACTGTATCCATCAGTTGTCCACGCCTTAACAAATGGTCCATCCAACCATCAACACTGTATCCATCAGTTGTCAACACCTTAACAAATGGTCCACCCAACCATCAACACTATTCATCAGTTGTCCACACTTTAACAAATGGTTCATCCAACCATCAACACTGTATCCATCAGTTGTCCACACCTTAACAAATGGTCCATCCAACCATCAACACTGTATCCATATGTTGTCCATACCTTAACAAATGGCCCATCCAACCATCAACACTGTATCCATATGTTGTCGACATCTTAACAAATGGCCCATCCAACCATCAACACTCTATCCATCAGTTGTCCACACCTTAACACATGGTCCATCCAACCATCAACACTGTATACATATGTTGTCCACACCTTAACAAATGGTGCATCCAACCATCAACACTGTATCCATCTGTTGTCCACACCTTAACAAATGGTCCATCCAACCATCAACACTGTATCCATATGTTGTCCACACCTTAACAAATGATCCATCCTACCATCAACACTGTATCCATATGTTGTCCACACCTTAACAAATGGTCCATCCAACCATCAACACTGTATCCATATGTTGTCCACATCTTAACAAATGGTCCATCCTACCATCAACACTGTATCCATCAGTTGTCCACACCTTAACAAATGGTCCACCCAACCATCAACACTGTATCCATCAGTTGTCCACACCTTAACAAATGGTCCATCCAACCATCAACACTGTATCCATCAGTTGTCCACATCTTAACAAATGGCCCATCCAACCATCAACACTCTATCCATCAGTTGTCCACACCTTAACAAATGGTCCATCCAACCATCAACACTGTATCCATATGTTGTCCATACCTTAACAAATGGCCCATCCAACCATCAACACTGTATCCATATGTTGTCGACATCTTAACAAATGGCCCATCCAACCATCAACACTCTATCCATCAGTTGTCCACACCTTAACACATGGTCCATCCAACCATCAACACTGTATACATATGTTGTCCACATCTTAACAAATGGTCCATCCAACCATCAACACTGTATCCATCAGTTGTCCACACCTTAACAAATGGTCCACCCAACCATCAACACTGTATCCATCAGTTGTCCACACCTTAACAAATGGTCCATCCAACCATCAACACTGTATCCATCAGTTGTCCACATCTTAACAAATGGCCCATCCAACCATCAACACTCTATCCATCAGTTGTCCACACCTGAACAAATGGTCCATCCAACCATCAACACTGTATCCATCTGTTGTCCACACCTTAACAAATGGCCCATCCAACCATCAACACTGTATCCATATGTTGTCCACATCTTAACAAATGGTGCATCCAACCATCAACACTGTATCCATCAGTTGTCCACGCCTTAACAAATGGTCCATCCAACCATCAACACTGTATCCATCAGTTGTCCACACCTTAACAAATGGTCCACCCAACCATCAACACTATTCATCAGTTGTCCACACTTTAACAAATGGTTCATCCAACCATCAACACTGTATCCATCAGTTGTCCACACCTTAACAAATGGTCCATCCAACCATCAACACTGTATCCATCAGTTGTGCACACCTTAACAAATGATCCATCCTACCATCAACACTGTATCCATCAGTTGTCCACACCTTAACAAATGGTCCATCCAACCATCAACACTGTATCCATCAGTTGTCCACACCTTAACAAATGGTCCATCCAACTATGAACACTGTATTCAACTGTTGTCCACACCTAAACAAATGGTCCATCCGACCATCAATACTGTATACATCAGTAGTTGTCCACACCTTAACAAATGGTCCATTCAACCATCAACACTGTATCCATCAGTTGTCCACACCTTAATAAATGGTCCATCTAACCATCAACCCTGTATCCATCAATTGTCCACACCTTAACAAATGGTTCATCCTACCATCAACACTGTATCCATCAGTTGTCGACACCTTAACAAATGGTCCATCCAACCATCAATACTGTATCCATCAGTTGTCCACATTTTAACAAATGGTCCATCCAACCATCAACACTGTATCCATCAGTTGTCCACACCTTAACAAATGGTGCATCCAACCATCAACACTGTATCCATATGTTGTCCACACCTTAACAAATGATCCATCCTACCATCAACACTGTATCCATATGTTGTCCACACCTTAACAAATGGTCCATCCAACCATCAACACTGTATCCATCAGTTGTCCACACCTTAACAAATGGTCCATCCAACCATCAATACTGTATCCATCAGTTGTCCACATTTTAACAAATGGTCCATCCAATCATCAACACTGTACCCATCTGTTGCCCACACCTTAACAAATGGTCCCTCCAACCATCAACACTGTATCCATCAGTTGTCCACATTTTAACAAATGGTCCATTCAACCATCAACACTGTATCCATCAGTTGTCCACACCTTAACAAATGGTCCATCCAACCATCAACACTGTATCCATCAGTTGTCCACACCTTAACAAATGGTCCATCCAACCATCAACACTGTATCCATCAGTTGTCCACATCTTAACAAATGGCCCATCCAACCATCAACACTCTATCCATCAGTTGTCCACACCTTAACAAATGGTCCATCCAACCATCAACACTGTATCCATATGTTGTCCATATCTTAACAAATGGCCCATCCAACCATCAACACTGTATCCATATGTTGTCGACATCTTAACAAATGGCCCATCCAACCATCAACACTCTATCCATCAGTTGTCCACACCTTAACACATGGTCCATCCAACAATCAACACTGTATACATATGTTGTCCACATCTTAACAAATGGTCCATCCAACCATCAACACTGTATCCATCAGTTGTCCACACCTTAACAAATGGTCCACCCAACCATCAACACTGTATCCATCAGTTGTCCACACCTTAACAAATGGTCCATCCAACCATCAACACTGTATCCATCAGTTGTCCACATCTTAACAAATGGCCCATCCAACCATCAACACTGTATCCATCTGTTGTCCACACCTTAACAAATGGCCCATCCAACCATCAACACTGTATCCATATGTTGTCCACATCTTAACAAATGGTCCATCCAACCATCAACACTGTATCCATCAGTTGTCCACGCCTTAACAAATGGTCCATCCAACCATCAACACTGTATCCATCAGTTGTCCACACCTTAACAAATGGTCCACCCAACCATCAACACTATTCATCAGTTGTCCACACTTTAACAAATGGTTCATCCAACCATCAACACTGTATCCATCAGTTGTCCACACCTTAACAAATGGTCCATCCAACCATCAACACTGTATCCATCAGTTGTCCACACCTTAACAAATGGTCCATCCAACTATGAACACTGTATCCAACTGTTGTCCACACCTTAACAAATGGTCCATCCAACCATCAACACTGTATTCATATGTTGTCCACAATTTAACAAATGGACCATCCAACCATCAACACTGTATCCATCAGTTGTCCACACCTTAACAAATGGTCCATCCAACCATCAACACTGTATCCATATGTTGTCCACATCTTAACAAATGGTCCATCCTACCATCAACACTGTATCCATCAGTTGTCCACACCTTAACAAATGGTCCACCCAACCATCAACACTGTATCCATCAGTTGTCCACACCTTAACAAATGGTCCATCCAACCATCAACACTGTATCCATCAGTTGTCCACATCTTAACAAATGGCCCATCCAACCATCAACACTCTATCCATCAGTTGTCCACACCTTAACAAATGGTCCATCCAACCATCAACACTGTATCCATATGTTGTCCATACCTTAACAAATGGCCCATCCAACCATCAACACTGTATCCATATGTTGTCGACATCTTAACAAATGGCCCATCCAACCATCAACACTCTATCCATCAGTTGTCCACACCTTAACACATGGTCCATCCAACCATCAACACTGTATACATATGTTGTCCACATCTTAACAAATGGTCCATCCAACCATCAACACTGTATCCATCAGTTGTCCACACCTTAACAAATGGTCCACCCAACCATCAACACTGTATCCATCAGTTGTCCACACCTTAACAAATGGTCCATCCAACCATCAACACTGTATCCATCAGTTGTCCACATCTTAACAAATGGCCCATCCAACCATCAACACTGTATCCATCTGTTGTCCACACCTTAACAAATGGCCCATCCAACCATCAACACTGTATCCATATGTTGTCCACATCTTAACAAATGGTCCATCCAACCATCAACACTGTATCCATCAGTTGTCCACGCCTTAACAAATGGTCCATCCAACCATCAACACTGTATCCATCAGTTGTCCACACCTTAACAAATGGTCCACCCAACCATCAACACTATTCATCAGTTGTCCACACTTTAACAAATGGTTCATCCAACCATCAACACTGTATCCATCAGTTGTCCACACCTTAACAAATGGTCCATCCAACCATCAACACTGTATCCATCAGTTGTGCACACCTTAACAAATGATCCATCCTACCATCAACACTGTATCCATCATAGGAACACACAGAACAGACCTCATAGGAACACACAGAACAGACCTCATGGGAACACACAGAACAGACCTCATAGGAACACACAGAACAGACCTCATAGGAACACACAGAACAGACCTTATAGGAACACACAGAACAGACCTCAAAGGAACACACATAACAGACCTCATAGGAACACACAGAACAGACCTCATAGGAACACACAGAACATACCTCATAGGAACACACAGAACATACCTCATAGGAACACACAGAACAGACCTCATAGGAACACACAGAACATACCTCATAGGAACACACAGAACATACCTCATAGGAACACACAGAACATACCTCATAGGAACACACAGAACAGACCTCATAGGAACACACAGAACATACCTCATAGGAACACACAGAACAGACCTCACAGGAACACACAGAACAGACCTCATAGGAACACACAGAACATACCTCAAAGGAACACACAGAACAGACCTCATAGGAACACACAGAACATATAGGAACACACAGAACAGACCTCAAAGGAACACACAGAACAGACCTCATAGGAACACACAGAACATACCTCATAGGAACACACAGAACAGACCTCATAGGAACACACAGAACAGACCTCATAGGAACACACAGAACAGACCTCATAGGAACACACAGAACAGACCTCATAGGAACACACAGAACAGACCTCAAAGGAACACACAGAACAGACCACGATATAGCAATTTTGAAACTATTTTGGTCACCACCAAAATACAACGATCGAAATATATTACAATAGGAGCATTCTACAGATCACCCCAATTTGGTAACACAAACGAATACATGCATGAACTAGGGGAATTAAGGTGGGGACCCATATGCATGAGCCATTGTTCACGTTTTCAGCGATATACCCAAAAATAATATAGTTTTTAACATTACAATTGCACTATCGTGTAAATATGTATGTCATCTAACAGGGTCGTTGAAATACGTTCGTAATGACAACAGGCTCCATGATGATACTTATATAGTGTATATTTAATGAGTACTAGAATTGCACGTATGTCGGCTTAGTTCATGACGCTACTAGAGTGCGTGACCTTGTCACTCTTGGTACATGTATTACTACGCGTATTACTATCATGCTGATAATGTAGTCCTATAACATCCCCTCTCTTTTAAGAGCATTAAGTATCTATTTAACTGACTAACTAGTAAGTCTATTCAATTTATATAATGATAAGCATGCACTTATAAATCAATCTTCAAGTTTCAGTTAATAATTGCTTTACCTTGAAGTAGCTAGGCCTACCAACAATAGTAATACTTATGCATACTGAACATCATTAGTTTGTCTTTAAAATGTAATAACTACGTAGATTATGACTTCTCGTGTTGTTTGAAATAGTCCTCATGACCTTGTGTTGTAATGTTAGCTACATGAATACCTATAATATATATAATATAATATTTTGCATACTGTCTAATTGCATGACTCTCGTTAGTGTCCGTAATAGTTTCACGTTACATAACGTGTGATCTAATACCATCATTACTATAGTCTACACAGTACAGTCCACATACTATTTATATAGGTGGCGTCTGTTGCGTCTCAGAGTGTGGCCATTCGGCGTCTCGATGACATACGATCTGGGCTCCGGGCATTTTTCTGAGACACGTGCCGGTGCCCATCTGCCAGTTACTTGATCTTGGACGGCGACACGCTGTCCTATTACTAGCGGTGTTAGCTCTCTCACACCGCGTTTGCCGTGGTATTTCTCTTGCAGGTGTTTGCGCTCCCTCATCCTTTGACCGATTTCATCTCGCCTAGGCGAGTTGTTGCTTATTTTCGTAGGGAGATTGTTCTGTAGTTTACGTCCATTAAGCAACTCTGCAGGAGATGGAATAACATTGTCCACCGGGGTTGTTCGTAGGCATAGCAATGCAAGATCCTGGTCCATGCCAGCACGTCTTGCTTTCTCCATCGTCCTCTTGACCGTCTGAATTGTGCGTTCAATGAATCCATTGCTCTGCGGGTATCTCGGACTTGACGTGACATGATCAAATTCCCACTCAGCTGCGAATCTGCGATATTCCTGGCTGTCAAATTGACGCCCATTGTCACTGATCACCAATGACGGGATGCCTTGTTCACTGAACAGCTGCTTCGTAAGACCCACCACTGCTGCACTAGTGCAGGGGCCACGGACTCTTCGGACAAACGGATACTTGGAGTAATAATCCGCGATTATCAGATACTCAGCTCCATCCATGTGGAATAAATCCGTGCCGACTGTTTGCCAAGGTTTGTGCGGTATGTCATGCGACATGAGTGGTTCGGGTGGTTGGCTTCTCTGGTGCTCTTGGCATACAGCACATTTACTCACCATTTGTTCGATTTCTTTGTTGATGCCTGGCCAGTAGACACACGTCTTAGCCCTTAGCTGACATTTGCTGACGCCCTGGTGTCCCGCGTGTATCTTCTTTAACACCTCCTTCCTCATGACTTCGGGTATGACGATCTTGTCACCTTTTAGTATCATACCATTGTCTACTGAAAGTTCGTCTTTACATGACCAGTACTGGCGGATTGCTTTCTTCACCAGTTTGGGACTGGCCGGCCAACCGTTCACAATGACGTCCTTCAAGGAGTGCAGTTCCTCATCTTGGACTGTCATGGCTTGCATCTGTGTGAGTCTGGCCGTAGAGAAGCGAACAGTGTGTATCGTCGTGTCTAGGTCGATCTGTGGACCTAGCTTTGGGTTCAGCCTAGACAACGCGTCAGCAAGCATCATCTCACATCCCGGTCGATACACTATTTCGAAGTCATACGGTTGCAGACGTAGCATCATGCGTTGGAGCCTTGGTGGGGTGTTTGCCAAGCTCTTGTGTTGGATGTATTCCAATGGTTTGTGGTCTGATTCGACCGTGAACGTTGATCCGTACACGTACGTGTGGAACCGTGTACACCCGAAGACAGCTAACAGTTCACGCTCAATGTTAGCGTAACGCGTTTCGGTGTCCGTGAGCGCCTTGCTTGCGAATGCGACAGGTTTTTTTTTCTGCATGAGAGCTGCCCCAAGTCCTTTCACAGACGCGTCGACTTGTATCACAACTGGTTGTTGGGGATTGAAGTATGTCAACGTGCATTCAGTATAAATCATTGACTTCAAACGGTCGAACTCAGCTTGATGCGATGCCGTCCACTGCCAGTCGCTGTGCTTGCGTGTCAGCGCTCTTAGTGCGGCATTGCGGTCGGCTAGCCTCGGCACGAATGGCGACATGTATTGCACCAATCCCAGAAATTGTTGCAACTCTTCGACGTTTGCAGGTGCTGGAAGATTGTTGATTTCTTCCACTTTCACTGGATCTGAATGTACACCATCAGCATCATAGTATGAACCGAAGAACTTGATGCGCGACACCTTGACCTCACACTTGTCTAGATTGAAGATCAGGCCATACTTGCGGGCCACTTGCAGCAGGTTATGCAGGTTTCTGTCGTGCTCTGTGTCGTTTCTACCCCACACACAGACATCATCGGCTATGCCTAGTGTACCCGGGCACTGTTCAAGTATTAAGTCCATCTTTTCTTGGAAGATATCTTGTGAGACCTTGATCCCGAATGGCAGTCGTCTATAACGGTACCTCCCATACGGCGATTTGAATGTGGTCAGGTAACTCGATTCCTCGTCCAGCACGATGCTCCAATACCCATGTCGGGCATCTAGTTTACTGAACACTCTTGCGCCATCAAACCGGTGGGTGATTTCCTCGAGTGTTGGCGTCTTGTGATATGTCCGCTTGATCGCTCTGTTGAGATCCTTAGGGTCCAGACATATTCTGAGTTTTCCGGTACTTTTCCTGCTGAAAGCTAACGATGACACGTAATCGGTCGGTTCTGTCACTTTCGTTATCACTTCCATAGCTTCCATTCTATCCAACTCTTCTCGAATCTCGTCTTTCAGTTGGATGGGGTATTTCCGCGGCGGCTGTACTACCGGCTGTGCATCCTCCTTTAGCGTTATGTGAAACGTGCCAGGAAACTTTCCAATTCCTTTGAATCGGTCTGGATACATCGCTTGCAGTTCTTCTTTACTGTTGATCGGTATGACGTTCTCTCTTGTCTCGCTCTTGCTGCGGATCTGACGTACGTGATTGCTACCGCTTGTGTTACTGCCAACCAATTTTGTCGCGTTGATTGCACAATTTATCGTGACGATGTGTAGCGCACGTGAGTTGGGCAATCCAAGTATTGCCGGTCCTTCCGATTCGGCCACAAAGAATTCAGCTTCGATCCAGCTGGTTTCTTTGTATTTGCACGGAAGAGTTACGCTACCATATTGTGGTATTCTTGTACCGTTGTATGCTGTCAGCATTGTTTGTCTTGGTACAGTGGTCCCTGGTTTCGGGTACCCCTCACTGTCCAGTGCTTCGGGAAACATTCTTCTAAATATCCGGATTGGTAGTATGTTTCCATGTGCGCCTGTATCTACCTTCGTCTTCAGCGTGTGAATGCCAGGTCGATTTCCCAGTTTAATGTCCAACTTAATGAACACTTCGTTGTGGCCCTCACCGTTGGTGGAATCAGTATTATCAACAGTGTCTATCTTTCTGAGCGTAATGGCCTCGAAGCCCATACTCTCGAACTGGCTAGGCAAATCTGCGTTGTGCTCCACTGTGTGGACGTCACTAACCCGGCTACCTGGCCTGGACCTGCTATTCTGCCTATAGGACTCGTTACCTCGTAATCGGCCTGCTCCGCCGCGAGATCTGGATCTGGGCCGATGTCCGTATTGACGTTTTTTTCGTCCAGTTTTTGTTCGACACATGCTCTTCCAATGTCCCGTCTTTCCACAGGCCAAACACTTTGTCTTGTATGCGGGACATCGATCCTGTGGCTTTGCGAGGTGGTACGTTCCACATCTCCCACATTGGTCATGTTTATGCATTGAGTCAACGTTGTAATGCTGCCCGATTCTGTTAAACTGCGCCATGTGTGTAGCACTCGCTTCGTGCGTACGACATATACCGAGAGCGTCCAGTATTGTCAACTTTTCATCCTTCCCCAGCAATTTCTTCTGCACGTCGGGATATTTCACGCCAGACGTCAGCACTTCAATTATCCGTTCTTCCAATGCCACGGTGTCTTTGAAACGACATTTAATTGCTTTACACTTACATCGCGTGTAAAAGTCATCGACGGACTCTTGCTCTTGCTGTTGGTATCGCTGGAATTCAAGGCGGTGAATCCTGAAATTGTCAGGTGCTTCGATTTGTGTAGAAAACTTATCCCATATGTTTTGGGGATCATTTAGCTGTTCTTCCGTCAGTTCCCATGTGTTGAACATACGAAGACCTTCGCGTCCCGACCATAGAATGATGTAACTGTGTCGCATTGCTGGTGTCGTCCCTTTTACCTTAAACCACATCTCTGCGATTTGTTTAAACTCTTTGTATGCTTGTGGTCTGTCCGGGTGGCTCCACTCCATGGATGGATTGGGCAAAGCTTCTGCCATCTTTATATCTCGCGGAACAACGCACACGTGTCTAGGTTTATTTATACTGCTACGTTCGTCACTCTGTAAAACGGGGCTTAGTTGTTACAGTCAGCTGATTTCGACTACGTCTGTGACCCTGGCAATGTTTACATTCCGGGTCGTCTGCTGGTTAAACTAAGCGACGCCATATGCATACGTACTGTCATCAATCTTGTCCGGCTGCTCCCGTGGCGTTTCCGATGACGCGGGCGATCGACCTTTTCAGGCCACACGTACTCCACCCGTTTGGAGGGTCATCTGCGCCACTGCGTGTCGGGGTGTGCGATATCCGATATCACTGTTAGCTTAGCCAAAGCAGAGTTTAACTAATACTTGAACCTAGCCGAAGGAGAGTTCAACGAATGCTAGAACCTAGCCAAAGCAGAGTTCTTGGACCTAGCCGAAGCAGTGTCCGTTTCACATTAGCTTGTAGCAAAAGTCAGTAACGACGACACTCACAGTGTTCCCACAGACAGGCAGTGGAGCATAGCTCATCTTCCCGTTGTCACGTACTTGCGGGCGATCAGACGAGTCGTCTACAATCTCTTTTCCCCGTCAAGTGTCACTTCCAGGACCATGAAACACCTTTCTCCATGGTCCTGGTCACCGCTGCCACCATGAAATATGTTCGTAATGACAACAGGCTCCATGATGATACTTATATAGTGTATATTTAATGAGTACTAGAATTGCACGTATGTCGGCTTAGTTCATGACGCTACCAGAGTGCGTGACCTTGTCACTCTTGGTACATGTATTACTACGCGTATTACTATCATGCTGATAATGTAGTCCTATAACATCCCCTCTCTTTTAAGAGCATTAAGTATCTATTTAACTGACTAACTAGTAAGTCTATTCAATTTATATAATGATAAGCATGCACTTATAAATCAATCTTCGAGTTTCAGTTAATAATTGCTTTACCTTGAAGTAGCTAGGCCTACCAACAATATTAATACTTATGCATACTGAACATCATTAGTTTGTCTTAAAAATGTAATAACTACGTAGATTATGATTTCTCGTGTTGTTTGAAATAGTCCTCATGACCTTGTGTTGTAATGTTAGCTTTGTTAGGCTGGGATACGTCAATTCATAAATATATGTGTAGCGTTTGCGTCGAGCGGTCGGCAGGGAAGCGTACGGGCACACGTTCACTCACTCAGTCGTACTAATGATAAGTCAGGTTATACGTTTTCACAGTTTATTATATGCGGAAAACCCTACCAATACAAGATCTAATACACAGTATACGGCTATGTCTGCTAAATACTACCCAGTTATAAAGGTCAGAACAATAGGTTCAGACGGCGGCGGCCTATATACAGCAACCGAATTCTAGGTGTCAGAACAATAAGTCAGACGGCGGCGGCTTCTATACAGCAACCAAATTATAACGGAGATATTCTAAATGTCCGAACAATAAGTCAGACGGCGGCGGCCTATATACAGCAACCGAATTCTAGGTGTCAGAACGATAAGTCAGACGGCGGCGGCTTCTATACAGCAACCGAATTATAACAGAGATATTCTAAATGTCCGAACAATAAGTCAGACGGCGGCGGCTTATATACAGCAACCGAATTATAACGGAGATATTCTAAATGTCCGAACAATAAGTCAGACGGCGGCGGCCTATATACAGCAACCGAATTATAGGTGTCAGAACGATAAGTCAGACGGCGGCGGCTTATATACAGCAACCGAGTTACTCACCGAGTCTGCGAATAACTGATTGTACTGCGAGAGTCTGAGTACTTCTCGCAGGGCGCTCGGTGACAGTGCTTCACGAGAAACGTTCCTCCGGCAGTGTGCCCCAGTAATCGCCTCGATTATCCACAAATCCCCATTATTTATACTGCTAAAACCATAGCCTTGAGTGAGACGCTGACCCTTTAGTTATGTCATTCCCAAAGTCTACGGGTCTCTAGAAATCTTGTCAGGGTGCCAGTGAACTTATAGTAACCTTCTGAACAAAGGCCCTCTGTATAGGGCTCTTGCCTCCCCAAAACCAGATGGCCTCAAATGTAAACAAATCCCCCACCCCAGCTATAGTCATTTGCATATAAATTGGCTTTTCGGAGCCTGTACAACATCCAGCAATTAAGAAGATTGATACCATGTGCGTTATCATTCTAAATTCTCTACATATGCAAAATACAGTGGAGGCATGTGAAGTGGCTCAAGGCCGGGGCCCCAATCGTGGGGTCTCTAAAGCCACCACGTGGGGTTCCTTGAGCCGCAACAACGCTTTCACATTTAAAATAGATCAGTGAGTTTAACATGACATTTCTATTAATTACAATAAACATATGGTATATGTGCTACAAGTTATCCGTCATAACTAAAATTAAGATATTATATTCAGGCTGTAAAACGCCTGCATGTCATGCATAATAATTCCCTGTCTTCCTCAACTGCGTCCTTCCACATTCTCGTCTGCCTCCTCAGTATCCACTCTCTGTCTTTTCATTCTTCCAAGTTAGCCTCCGTTCTCTTCCCGCCTTCCCTGTCTTCCTCAGCTGCGCCCTTCAACATTCTCGTCTGTCTCCTCAGTATCCACTCTCTGTCTCGTCATTCTTCCAAGTTAACCTCCGTTCTCTTCCCGCCAACCCCGTCTTCCTCAGCTGCGTCCTTCCACATTCTCGTCTGCCTCCTCAATAATTTTGGTCTATCTCCTCAACCATATTCTGATCTGCCTCTTCAGTCATTCTGATCTGCCTCTTCTGTCAATCTGATCTGCCTCCTCAGTCATTCTGATCTGCCTCTTCAGTCATTCTGATCTGCCTCCTCAGTCATTCTGATCTGCCTGCTCAATCATTAAGATTTGCCTGCTCAGTTATTCTAATCTGCCTCCTAAGTCATTCTGATTTGCCTCCTCAGTCATTCTGATCTGCCTCTTCAGTCATTCTGATTTGCCTCCTCAGTCATTCTGATCTGCCTCCTCAGTCATTCTGATTTGCCTGCTCAGTCATTCTGATCTGCCTCCTCAGTCATTCTGCTCTGCCTCTTCATTCATTCTGATTTGCCTCCTCGGTCATTTTGATCTGCCTCCTCAGTCATTCTGATCTGCCTCTTCAGTCATTCTGATCTGCCTGCTCAGTTATTCTAATCTGTCTCCTAAGTCATTCTGATTTGCCTCCTCAGTCATTCTGATCTGCTTCTTCAGTCATTCTGATCTGCCTCTTCAGTCGTTCTGATCTGCCTCCTCACACACGCACGCACGCACGCACGCACGCACGCACGCACGCAGGCAGGCAGGCAGGCAGGCAGGCAGGCAGGCAGGCAGGCAGGCAGGCAGGCAGGCAGGCAGGCAGGCAGGCAGGCAGGCAGGCAGGCAGACAGACAGACACATACACACACACGCACACACTGACACACTATGCTGCCAATATTTCCACAACTTCTTTTGGATTCATTTGCAGATTTGGTTACGATGCATGAGCGTCAAATCCATACCCGCAGCTATTAACGTCCCCCCACAATATTTTAAATATGCACACCCCCCTAATGTTTCCGCTGCCGAAAATAAAGCAATTTTATAAATAGAATGACGCTAGCAGCACTCTTGCACTCCATGAACTTTTCATTGACAAGACGAGGTTATTAATAAATATCGTCACACTGGGGTCAACAGCTTTCTTTTAATCGTTATGTAACCATTATCAATATATCACCTCCCAAGGTCAAATTTAGTATACCTTATCCGGATAACCCAAAACCTATCACCAAGCGAGACGTACTTTATGGATGGCTAGTAACACATAGAAATTGAAAATTCGGAACAAAATAAAGGGGTAGTGTTTTGAACTTAAAATAATTACTTTGGAGCTACGCACAAAACACTGCGGAACTGTTTTGTGCGTACACTCAAAACACAAGGGAATGTTTTGGACGTACGCTCAAAATACTACACAAAAGTGTTTTCGTGGGGTAGTGTTTTCAACTTTGCACCATAACGAAACGGACAGAATCTAATGAGTTTAAATAACAAATCACAAACATCATCTCCCATGCACCTATGTCTATGATGGAATAATGCGCCATGTGTGTCTGCGTGTGCGTCTGCGTACGTGTGCGAGTGTCCGTGCGTGTGTGCATGCGTTCGAGTTTGAGGGCGAGTGTGTCCCTCCCTCCCTCCCTCCCTCCCTCCAGCCCAGCCCACTGACACGCTACGCTGCGCCGACGCCCGCCCACCTTCTGGAGGTCCCGCGCTGCAAGCTTTATACGCAAGGGGACAAACCTCTCTGGAACAATCTGCCCTTTTTCATGCGCACTACTGACTGCCACAACATGTTCAAAAATCATTTGAAGACACTTCTTTTTAAACGTGCTTTTTATTTTAATTGAAATGTGTACGCAATGGTGAGCAGTGAACATGTTAGTATCTTCTAACGTTGATTGTATTTTTTAGTATTCTTTCTTAACTTGTCGTTTTAACTAATATTACTTGTTTTTATTATTACTACTCGTTATCTATTTATTACTAACACACACGCACGCACGGATGCGCGGGCGTGCGTGCGTGCGTACGTGTGTGCGTGCATGTGTATATGTGTTTTGAATAAACGTAATAGCTACATATTATATGGATTGTAATGCGCCTCTGACTGGTAATAACTGCCGAATTTGTGGCGCTGAGAAATGCAGTACGTAAATTATTATTATTATTATTTATTTGTATTATTGTTGTGACGAAACAGAAGGTTCCAAGGCGCCGGAAATGACACATAGAACGCCCAGACGATGATGGACCACGAAGTCAACGTACTTCTCCTGTGTAGATAGACGTGTTGTCAACACGACGCGGCGCCAAGTGCATTCAGAGTCAGCTCGTTGCCAATTTGTTTACAAACAGCTAATGGCAGGTGCACTTGTCGGTCACGCCTGGCTGCACACCGTTGTACACAAACACATTACGTGTGAGTGACACGTAATTGCCGGGATTTGGTGACAGCAAAATATCCGTTTATCATGTTGGGGCCTTTCAACACACGACAGGTCGATGATGCGATATACAGCCATAACATAGCCTAGATTGAAAGGTGGATTAGTTGAGTTTTATTTAACAGAAACTATTATATTAATCGATATCATTATTTTACATATAAAAGCAGCAAGCTATAAAGCCAGCAACAGCAAATACAACATTAACGTTAACTAGTGGTGGGTCACGATTTGTCTTGCTAATGCAAGTCAGACATAAATCTGTGGAAATACCTCATCATGTCAACACGTTAATTGGAAAAAAATAAGTGGAAACAAAATAATTAATTGATTACAGCTGAGAACGTTTTCAACAATACTCCTCTCGGTCGTGGCCTCATTGTAACCAGGAAACTTCTATTGCGCCTAAATCCTTGGAAACCAAGCTTACAGAGGCGCATACAAAACGGGTTGGTCAATCACAATATCGATTAGCAGTATTAACGGTGTCAACAAATCGATGGACACGCCAGGAAGCTAAGGTGTCAATAAATCGTGCCTTTGTTGCCTCCACCTCCACTAACTTCACTGTATTGTCTGTTTAATCTTCAGTACTCCACATCTAGGCCCCGCCGAGTGTGGAACTTTATGTATGTCTCCCTCATTGACGTCAAGTTTTGCCTTGATGGCACCGTTGCTCACAACTACGCTGTCGCGCTGTGCGCTGTCTCGCTGTTGGTCATGACGTATCTGAAATTAGGGTGGGCCGGTGCTGCTGAAAATTGTTCTCCTTTATTGTAAGTTATGTAATAACAACTCTACAATGTATGTTAAACAATCAAACATATATAGGGTCTACATCAGGACTACTCTCAGCTTCCACCACTCATTGGTTCAACGAAGTAGCAATGAAACTTATGCAGTAGCCATCATTGGCCAACTCATATCTTGCTAACTGTTTGTGTTTAAAGTCGTCGATGACGAGCACCGCTTGACTGCTGTGTTGTCTTCACCTCACCTCCCTGGCGTACAAGACTCTTTGCAGCTGCGAATCCTCCTACACATTCAGACATACCAAGACAATTTATGTTTACACCCATGTAACATCAAACTACCCCATGTCCGTCAGACTGACACACCGTAGGGCAAATATTCGTCCGCGTCGGCCCACATTTGTGATGATCGACATACAAAGTCACACTCACTTTTATACATTTGACTACGAGCTTACCCAGCGATGCCCGGATGTATGACGGCAATGCACAGCGACATGTTGAAGACCTGTTGTGAAGGTCATACGTTGCGTCGTCAGTTATATTAGTTTTGTACCAATGAGCAATTTTGTTACGTTTTCAGCAATAATTTTTTTAAATTGTACATATTTTAACATTACGATTGCACTGTCATATGAATGTCTATGTCCTCTAAGAAGGTCGTGAAATTTGTCAAGCTGGGATATGTAAATTTTCAAATACATGCAAATTGGTTGAAGTGTGTGATGTGGCTGAAGGGACTCCAACAGTGGGGTCCCTTGAGCCATAACAACACTTTTTATATTTAAAACAGATCAATAAGTTTAATGTGGATTTTATTACAATAATAATATATGCTACGAGTTATTAATCATAACTACTATTTCTAACTGAAATTAAGATATTATAATCAGGCTTTATAATAGCTGTATGTCACGTTTTATTACTCTTCCTGACGAAACTATGCCTTGACGAACGAATACATAAATATAATTGACGTAAAAGTAAGTTATGTTGTCACTTACCCCACAGTTTGGTTATTGTTTATTGTCCCTTGGATATTTCTCCACGAGGTTGGCGCGCTCCAGGTTTATACGAGCCCTTTAATTGATGTTGTTCTCTTGGTAGGACATCGCGCACTATCCGGTCTGGAAGCAGTGTCAACATAAAATGGATGTTGTGTTGTAAGCAACCGTCTTTCACGCGTTCCTCCATTTCGTCGATATAATACAGCTCAACGAACGTTTGCAGTTAATAATGATTACGCAGAGCGATTAAGCGTTACGTTAATTTCCAATCAATCAACATCCTATTCACTTCGGCGCTGTCACACGCTGTTAATTTCTTCCAGGAACCCAGGAACCATTTGATGGGTACGTGGGTACATCATCGGCTATTGGTCGCGCCTGCATGTGGCTGCACCGTTATAAGCTCCGTGCATATTTTGTATTTTACCTGTTTTTAACGAGGAGTTGTGTTTGCTGAATGCGAGGTCAGTTTGCGACAAGGCAGATTTTCTTGTTGACTACGTTCCCGATCATGACCTGGACACACTATGCATTACGGAGACCTGGCTATCCAGCGAGAACACTGTGTCTGCGATCGCCGTCACACCTTGCGGCTATCTCTTTGAGCACGTTGCTCGGAGTAACCGTCGTGACGTCGGTGTCGGCGTTCTGTTCAGAGCATCGTATATTGTCGACCACTCCCGTCTTTGGCCCGCTTCATCTTTTGAGTGTCTCGTCTTTCAGTTACCCTGCCACAGAGTCTCCTCTACATTACGCCTGTTCGTCATCTACCGACCGCCATCATCCAGCTCTACATGATATTCTCTCAGACGCCAACCTGAGACAGCGATGTTGTGTATCCAAGACGACGTGTTAAGATCACTGGATGCTCGTAAGCATGCAGTACTAGTTCTACTTGACGTCAGCGCTGCGTTCGACACGATCGACCATGACATTCTTGTCGCTGAACTAGACCGAATCTGCGTGCGAGGCGACGCACTTTGCTGGCTCACCTCTTACCTTGCCGACCGAACACAGTTTACAGTGCGTCAGCTTTGAAGGTCGTCTTTCTTGCGACAGCCGACTACGACATGGAGTTCCACAGGGCAGTGTTTTGGGCCCTCTATTATTTTCTATACACTGTGCTGGTCTTTCCAACGTATTCGAGAAGCACGGCCGGTGTTCGCTGTCATGTCTACGCTGACGACACCCAACTCTATGTCGATTTTTCGATCGGACATCCCGTTGTGTGACTGACGTGAAAGCATGGCTAGCGTCGCGCTACCTGCTTTTGAACGAGGCGAAGACAGAGGCGATGCTGTTTGCAGCACCAAACAACCGTGTTCCACAGCCACCGCCTCTTCCCATCAACATCTGCGGTTGCAACGTCAGCACTTCCGCCAACATACGTGACCTTGGAGTACAGCTTAACTCCACGATGTCGACTACGTGGTGTAGCTTTCAGCGTACAAACAAGCATATATCCCCGATACTCATATTTCACCTTTTTTTCAGTACCGTTCGTTTCTCCAGTCTGTAAACCGGTAGTTTCATAATAGACCGCTCCCACAATCAGGGCGTTTTCTATTGATGTGCGTGCCTGTGTGCGTGCGTGCGTGCGTGCGTGCGTGCCATATGTATATCAGCCGACTGCCGCTTGCTCTCTGTCGTCTGCCTGCCACCTAGCTGCCCCCTTGCGATGGTGCATGTGACGCGTGTGTTCGTCCGTGTGTGCCTGCCCGAATGTCTGCCCGAATGACCACTTGCAATATCACGCGAAAACACAGCAATTTACGAAGATATATGGACGTCAACGCCGCTAAGCGTTTACCTATTTTGTTACATATAATTGCGGGTATCAGTTAGGAGCCGACGAACCTGCTCGTGTTTACAAACACTGAACAGCTGATGTCGCGTGTACTCGAGGTCACGCTTGGCCACACACCGACTAGCCCAGACGCTGGGACGGCACGCGTACGGCACGCAGGTGTATAACTCGACAGGTGTGCTTAGAGCGGGATTACGGTCTACGTTTCGTTAATACTAAGTTTAACTAGAATTTCTACAAACAGTTTAATCAATTCCTATATGGCAGTGCCACAAATTAAAACACAATGGCACTGTTATTCCTAACACTGTCAGCCTGTCACATAGGGATACATGTTTACAAACAAACAACAGGTGATCTTGTGTATTTCTAGGTCACCCCAATTAGCGTTGAGCAGGAAAATGGTGCGAGTTTCCTGGTCTCGCACTCTGCTTATAAATATTTGGGAGTCCGCAGACAAATTTTTGAATGTGTACTTCTTGAGCAGCATATGGGCCACCATGTGGCGCCACCAACGCATTAACTTCCTGGGCGCCAACGTAAGAATAGAAAACTGTACGCACGACATGTTCACGAGGATTTCTTTTCTGAACAAACAGAAGCGAGTTTGTGCGTTCGGTGCAGCCCAGAACATATTCAAGACGGCAGCATACCTGCACATTTACAGACAGCGATTGGGTGTACCGGTAAGCTAGTTATTGTATTTATCATTTATTTGCAGGCCGACTCGTGAGTCAGACACGTAAGTCGTAACTTCGTAAATCGTAACAACTAACGTTAATCATAACATGCCGTTTTGTTTACAAACATCAGAAGAAATGTGTGCGTCATAGACACATATTCTAACTATGTATCACTTACTTTATCCAATTTGAGCAAACATATGGTGAAACAAATTAGATTTTTTGCGAAATGCTTACAAATAACGACCGAAAAACGAAGTCGCGCGAAAACATTTTCCGTAATGCGAGTAGGAATGGTAAGCCTCGTTGGCAATAAATGTCATTATTTACGTTGATATTTCCGGGTGTTTAATGTGAATAGTTATCAGTTTAGTTGTTTAGACTGTTAACATTTAATTTATTTTTTGCATATGTATTTCATTATATATTTAGTATTCGTAATGCCCAACGCCGTGCTCTCTGTTTCTCTTGTTATGACTTATAATGTCAACACAGGCGGTCCATAGTAGTTTAATTTTAGTCAATTTAGTGCATATTTGTTGTCACATGACCCGGACGACACATCAGCAAATGATAACATAATAACTGATAAATACGCTAAGTAAATTTTACATGGATATACATATCATTAGCGGCGGTAACTAACAATATGTTTACTATGGCGCCATGGAGCTCCACTGTGGGATCTCCAGTCCAGAGTAAGTGCTGGAACTTGGCACTATATGCATAGCATGGTGACAATCACTAAGGAAGTTGTGGGGGCTAGCACTGCCTACACGGTGAGGTTATATCATTGTTATCTCATAGTTTACCGTTATTGGTCATCTTAAAGCATCGGTTCACAACATTTCTTAATAAAGCCATGAACCACAATTCACCGATTATAAGCAGTGTTGCCAAGATATCTATTGAAAATCCATGGTCAAATAGTAGCACAAATTACCGTCACATCCTAAATAAATATAACACAATTGATGATGTGTTTGCATGTGATATTCAGTGTGTGACAGGCTGGTGTATCAAACAAAATAATATATAATGTGAATGCTTTCTATGAAATGTTAGAAATCAAACATAGTCTTAAGACATGTACTAGTTTAAACGATGATGATGTCAGCCGTATTATTACGGATATTACTGTATTTTAAACAATGTACAATTGCCATTTTCAATGTGCGAAAATAAAGATTTTATTAAAGATTTTATTATATAGTCGAATACCCGCCAGTCGGACATAGTAAGAGCAGCAATGTTTTTTTTGTTTAAATAAATTGCCATTTATAGTCGTCTTAATATGATAAAAATCAGTCATGAACATATCTGTCCAAAATGTAGCAGTAGTATCGGCGACTTAACTATCCTTATTAACAATGGATATATATGATGGCCCAGGTGTACAGCATCCTTGGTAATGTAGAACATGGTGCCATTGAAAACCACACTTCTGTTGATGGCTACATACACTGTATTCATCTACATAGTTTTTGGAAATCTCAATTACAACTTTCAGTCCAGATCTTGTGGGTGTTAGAAAAGTGAGGTCGTCTGCGCATCCAATACCACCTGTATAATGGTTGCCCTACTCTTTTTCTAACTGTTCAAACAATCCATCCACATAGATGGACACCTTAGAATAATTGACCCTGTCGAATGCCTTGCTGGCATCCAACATGAGTGCATACACATTACTGCCATTTGCATTGCAATAACAGATTGTTTCCATCATAACATATGTGCAATGAGTAGAGGGAATATTTTGATGAAAACCAACTTGCAAATGCGATATTGCAAGTGCATTTTGTTCCTTAGATAGTATAACAACATCAAACAGTTTAGCAATAATTTTACCAAGACTAATAGTTCTAAAATGTTCTGATATATACGTACTAATTGTTTCTTGTCTTTTGGTATAGGGGCCATAGTTCCCACTAACATTGAGTCGGAGCTAAGACCATGTATCAACATACTGTTAAAAATTTATGCTAACAGCACAAATAGTATTTTCGGACCATGTATGATATGATCATAATTAAGATCCACTTCACCATCTGACTTACCCAGCTTCAGTTGCTGGACACCTTCGATAACCTCATCAACTGACACATGTATATTATATTTAACGTTTTCTTTTCTCTGCTTGTTAATATCCGCACTTATAGCATTTATGTCATCAACATCGTATGACACACTATTGTAGAGGTGATTATATTTATTGGAAAAAAGTTGCACTATTTCATCATCACCCACTACCCCGTTAATACTAGAAGGCAAGAATTAATTTTTGCCCTTTAACTGGCGCACCTCAGACCACAAGTCCCACATTCTATTTTCTCTAATGGCTTCAGCGATCTTAGTAGTACGAATTCTGTCATCATCATTTTAGGGCAGGTGGTGGGTATACATTCTGATGCTTCTATGCACATGTTTAATATATCACTGTATACTCTAGATAATTCGTTAACATGTTTTTTACACATTACATTCTTACAATGCAAAGCCTCTTTGTCATATTGTAATCTGGAGAGTTGACACTCAAGATCACTACTGTATTGGTTAATGCCATACTAGTCTGTGACAATAGTTTCTTTTGAACACGTGATCTACATTTACTTAGACCCAACCTAACTTTAACTGGTCCATGCTCAGAAAACAACAAGTTGTCTATAACATAACATTTACCTAGACCCAACCTAACTTTAACTGGTCCATGCTCAGAAAACAACAAGTTGTCTATAACATAACATTCAAGATCCTTCTGTCCTAATGTAGCCATGGTTAAAAATGATCAATTCTGGAGGTAGAATTGTTTGTGCTTACATAAGTATGTGGCACTTGCACATCTGGAGCATCTATGTATACCGTAAGATTAAAATAAAATAAAAAATTCCGTAATGCATGTGCATGAGGTGTATTCCTAGCCAGATCTGTGTTCATGTCACCCCCAAATATAACGTGAGTGGGGTTGTGTGCATGAACTGTTGTATAACACCTAACACATCCATATAATATACCCTGCAAACTTATTGTCTCCCGACCAGCCATTGCACGGCATGCATATACATTGAGGCACATGATTTCACAGTTATTACTAATTTGAATCATAATGCCGCACAACCTCACATGATTGCATTTAAGCTCTTTGGCATGTTGTCTCCTAATTGACACATCTTGTTTATTTCGTTTTGATATAGACAGTGTTCTTGTCTAAATAACAGGTCAGTAACTCAGCGGTAAGAGCTTCGGACTCTCGGCTGAGAGAACCCGAATTTGAATTCTGTGCGGCGGTGTTGAACCTTGGGCAAGTTTGTTTATTCTACATTGCTTACAAGATACAATATATTTATTCACAGACTACATTCAGTTACAACTGTTTTGGTAGTGGTGACATGCAGACATTATGATACTAACACTTGTCTCTTAGATTTGCAAATAAATCAGTTTAGTAAAAGCCTTTGGAAAGTTAAGCAAGAATAAAAAATTTGAGTGTTCTAGCTTCAGTAGTTTTCGAGTTACAGCAATTTGAAATTTGTGACATTTTGTGACAGCTTCTTAAAAATAAATAAAATTATTCACATTTCACATTAGTATTTCTTGAACTATTTAACCTGTGTCAATGAAACTTTGTGGAATTGTTCTCTACAATGTATAGATCACGTAAATATACTTAGAACACAAATACAGTGTATGATTAATGTGCACCAAGTTGATAAGCATGATGATTTATTCAATAAATTACTCGCGAGATAATTTTCTTGCCTTGATTGTGAGCAAAATACACAAACCTCAGAAATTAGTTGTATATAATTGGTATATTATCATGCAAGTGTGCATATCCATGTAATATGGCAGGTCTGGTTGTCTTAGTTATGAATCTGTACTTATACAAAGATGGTATGTTGTTATATTTCTTAAAAATTGACCATCTTCCGACCCAAAAAAGTCAATGAGGCGTAGCATGTATTGTCACAAAACGTTTTGTCAGTATTCTTCCATGCTTCCTTCTCAAGAAGAATGGTGACCCTTGGGTACCCCAAATTTAATCAATAAAACACTTGTGAGAGGGTTTTCAAGCATTGATTGTGAGCTAAACATACATGTATGCATATTAATATTAACATACATGTTAATATTTGTATATATTTGTATCTGTGCATATCAGTGTACATTCTCAGAATAATATGACTTATTTGACTGTCTTAATTATGAATCTGTACATATTCAAAGGTGGTACAATGTTATATTTCTCTTAAAAACAACAAACTTATGGTGAACATGGATGTGGGATAGAAACTATTGCTGCAAACTTTTATTAGGCAAAAAACAAGTGATTGTATAACACCAAGTAATAACTCCAAGCAATAACACCAAGTGATTGTATAACACCAAGTTATAACTCCAAGCAATAACACCAAGTGATTGTATAACACCAAGTAATAACACCAAGTGATTATATAACACCAAGTAATAACACCAAGCAACAACACCAAGTGATTGTATAACACCAAGTAATAACACCAAGTGATTGTATAACACCAAGTAATAACACCAAGTAATAACACCAAGCAATACAACGAAGTGATTGTATAACACCAAGTAATAATACCAGTTTGCATAACACAAAGTAATAACACCAAGTAAGAACACCAAGTAATAACACCAAGTGATAGTATAACACCAAGTAATAAAACAAATTTGCATAACACAAAGTAATAACACCAAATGATTGTATAACACCAAGTAATAACACCAATTTATATAACACAAAGTAATAACACCAAGTGATTGTATAACACCAAGTAATAACACCAATTTGTATAACAAAAAGTAATAACACCAAGTGATTGTATAACACAAAGTAATAACACAAATTTGCTTAACACAAAGTAATAACACCAAGTGATTGTATAACACCAAGTAATAACACAAATTTGCATAACACAAAGTAATAACACCAAGTGATTGTATAACACCAAGTAATAACACCAATTTGTATAACACAAAGTAATAACACCAAGTGATTGTATAACACCAAGTAATAACACCAATTTGTATAACACAAAGTAATAACACCAAGTGATTGTATAACACCAAGTAATAACACCAATTTGTATAACACCAAGTAATAACACCAATTTGTATAACACCAAGTGATTGTATAACACCAAGTAATAGCATCTGTTTGAAAGATAGTGGGCCAAGTCAAAACACTCCATCCATCATTAATGTATTATGAAGGTATCAACAGAGTGTTTTCATTCTTGCATGGTACAGGTAATTGTAGGTATTAGACCTGTGTCACACGTGTAATGATACATATGGCATTAATAGTAATTTGTTATATTGAATTAAATATTTGTGCAAGTTTTTATATCCAGAAATATGATGGAAATATGTAGATTTTAGATTTTGTACAAGTTTGTTATTACAAATTAAACAGTGATAATGATTGCTTGAGTCAAAGCATGCCCAGTATGTACTGTTACATAAAAAGGAAATACCTGGTAGGTCATCTACAATTTGTGTGTGATGACAAATTTGAGAATTATTTGATATTTGTGTTACATAAGCATTTGCTTTATGCCTTGTAAAAGTTTTGTAGCAATACTTTCTACCCGAAATCCATTTTTGTTTGAATCAGAAGTTGGTTATTTTTAAAGAAGTATAATAATGCACCATAATGTACCATCTTTGAATATGTACAGATTCATAATTAAGACAGTCAAACAAGTCATATTACTCTGAGAATGTACACTGATAGGCATAGATACAAATATATACAAATATTAACAACAATATGTACATTGAGCTCACAGTCAATGCTTGAAAACCCTCTCACGAATTATTTATTAATAGGGCCATTCTTCTTGAGAAGGAAGCATGGAAGGGTATTGAATGTTATTTGTGTTATAAGACTTTTTATGTCTAGTAAAAGTTTCATAACAATATCTTCTACCCCACGTTGACTTTTTAGCGTCGGAAGTTGGCTAATTTTATATATATATATTACAATGTAGCACCTTTGAGTGTGTGTAGATTCATAACTAAGACAGTCAGACATGTCATATTGCTCTGATAATATACACTGGTATGAATAGATACCAAATATTTACAACAGTTAATTAAAGCATCTATATTTATCTCGCAATCAATGCCTGAAAACAATCACGTGAATCGCGAGTGATTTATTAAAAAAAAATTGGGGCACCCAGAAGTATCCCATTTTTGTTGTGAAGGAAGCACGGAAGGATATTGAGAGTTAGTAGTTATTTGTGTTATAGGGACAAGCTACACCTAGAAAAAGTGTTATGACAATACATGCTATGCCTCATTGACTTTTTTGGGTCGGAAGTTGGTAAATGTTTATGAAATATAACAACGTACCATCTTTGCATATGTACAGATTCATAAATAAGTCAACTAGACCTGCCATATTACATGGATATGCACACTTGCATAATAATATACCAATTATATACAACTAATTTCTGAGGTTTGTGTATTTTGCTCACAATCAAGGTCTGAAAAACCTTTCGTGAGTGATTTATTGAATAAATCATTATGAGTCAAGCTCGGATTCAGTTGGAGTTACTATCAGTGACTTGACCGAGTGTACTTGGAGCCTGACAGTCCCACTGCTCCTGCACATTATGGCAACAGTTCTCTGTTGGACCATCCTTTGGATGGATTCAGTTGGAGTTACTGTCAGTGACTGGACCGAGTGTACTTGGAGCCTGACAGTCCCACTGCTCCTGTACATTATGGCATCAGTTCTCTGTTGGACCATCCTTTGGATGGATTCACCTGGAGATACTGTGAGTGACAGGATAGAGTGTACCTGGAGCCTGACAGTCCCACTGCTCCTGCACATTATGGCAACAGTTCTCTGTTGGACCATCCTTTGGATGGATTCAGTTGGAGTTACTGTGAGTGACAGGACCGAGTGTACTTGGAGCCTGACTGTCCCACTGCTCCTGCACATTATGGCAACAGTTCTCTGTTGGACCATCCTTTGGAAACGGACGTATTTGTTCCTGTGTTTTTCTGATGCTACTGCATCCAAGCTCTGGATCCTTCTCCTGGCTTTTCTTGTTTCCATTGTGTCCAGGCTGCGGATCTTTCTCTTGGCTTTCCTCATTTTCATGGTGTCCAGGCTCTGGATTTGTCTCCCTGTGGTGGATAAATATTTAGTCCTGTGTTAAATTTTATTGTCATTTCAAGTTGTTCTAAAATATTACTTTTTGATACCACCTGATAGGTTGGAGCATAAGTAACATGTTTGGTCTGAGTGTACCACGATCACCCCCGTTGGGGCTGTGGGGGCACCTTTAAGTAACATGTTTGGTCTAAGTGTACCAAGATCACCCCCCTTGGGGCTGTGGGGGCACCTTTAAGTAACATGTTTGGTCTGAGTGTACCACGATCACCTCCCTTGGTGCTGTGGGGGCACCTTTAAGTAACATGTTTGGTCTGAGTGTACCACGATCACCCCCCTTGGGGCTGTGGGGGGACCTTTAAGTAACATGTTTGGTCTGAGTGTACCAAGATCACCCCCCTTGGGACTGTGGGGGCACCTTTAAGTAACATGTTTGGTCTGAGTTTACCACGATCAGCCCCCTTGGTGCTGTGGGGGCACCTTTAAGCAACTATTTTGAAACGGCTCTAACTTCTGAACCGTTCATCCTATATCAACGTGTTATGTATCTATGGATTTTAAATTGGGAGTAGCAACTATTAAAATTATTATGCAATTTTGGTGTAAAGGCAGCCAAATTGACCTTATTTCGAAAAAAAACGTAAAATCATGTAATTCTCTCGACAATTTTCCTAACTATTTCCACCATTAGCCAATCAAGTTTACTTTAAACATGTAACCTAGATAAAATTGTAAAAGAAACCCCAAACTCCTGCCAAAAAAAAAACAGTTGGTACTACATGGATAAAGTAACTAACTTTTGCATCTCTATTGCTATAAAGTCAGAGATATATCAACATTGTGCCACGTTATTCAATTATTCATCAATTGGCTCTAATTTATAAACCGTTCATCCTATGTCACCCTTGCAAGCCAAGGGTGTGACTACACACACTACCCCTGGTGTGTGACTATGTACACTGCCCCTGGGGTGTGACTACGTGCACTGCCCCTGGGGTGTGACTACGTGCACTGCCCCTGGGGTGTGACTACGTGCACTGTCCCTGGGGTGTGACTACGTGCACTGTCCCTGGGGTGTGACTACGTGCACTGTCCCTGGGGTGTGACTACGTGCACTGCCCCTGGGGTGTGACTACGTGCACTGCCCCTGGGGTGTGACTACGTGCACTGCCCCTGGGGGTGTGACTACGTGCACTGTCCCTGGGGTGTGACTACGTGCACTGTCCCTGGGGTGTGACTACGTGCACTGGCCCTGTGATGTGATTACGTGCACTGCCCCTGGGGTGTGACTACGTGCACTGCCCCTGGGGTATGACTACGTGCACTGTCCCTGGGGTGTGACTACGTGCACTGTCCCTGGGGTGTGACTACGTGCACTGTCCCTGTGATGTGACTCCGTGCACTGGCCCTGTGATGTGATTACGTGCACTGTCCCTGGGGTGTGACTACGTACACTGCCCCTGGGGTGTGACTACGTACACAGCCCCTGGGGTGTGACTACGTGCACTGCCCCTGGGGTGTGACTACGTGCACTGCCCCTGGGGTGTGACTATGTACACTACCCCTGGGGTGTGACTATGTACACTACCCCTGGGATGTGACTACGTACACAGCCCCTGGGGTGTGACTATGTACACTGCCCCTGGTAGATCTCTTACACATTGTATGGAAGTTAGCTGAATCAAACTCACAGTTGACTTTACTGTACCACCCGTGAGAACAGGGCAGACATTCGTCCGCTCAATTTCCAGGAATCCCAATATAATTACCAGTTCGACCATTCTCACGAGCCGCTGAGCGGTATTGTGTATTCAAATAATGACGTCTAGTATCGAAACAGTCCATGGAGACTACGGAAAGTGATATTATTGGCTGAGCTGATCTTCAGAGTTTTGATGTATTAAATCGTTCTGTTGTGTCTGGCGCCAGGTGAATAATGTCTTGGTACAGGCCGCAAGGCAGACACGCATGAATGAACACACTGTATAGAGCCAGTGGCTTGTGTAGTGGAGGAGTGAGTCAGTTGGGTTATATCTTTCACCATCTGAACCAGGGAGATTGCTATCACTAACTTACCTGCATGCAAATATCAAGCAAACTTTTATATAACAAGATATCACATGATTGGAATTTTTCAGTTGACGTCACCGCGAGTCAGGTGATAGTTGAGGAGAGAACTGTCTTGTAGATTCCCATATATGGTTATTATGTATATATATATATATATATATATATATATATATATATATATATATATATATATATATATATGCTAATGTGATCGTAAGTCCGCCCCATAACTGTGATAATACCAACTACCCCTGGTGTCGTCAGAATGAGGTGTTCTGTGCAAGGTGACAGTGCACAGACACGTAGGGAATGACTGTAACTGACAGATTGAATTCTTCTGACACGGAACGTGATCTACGTTAATTTACAGATATTATAAATAATATCTTATAATGTCATAAGATGACTTAGACTGATGGTTTCATATGTAGCACTTCACTAGAATGTCTGGTTGTAACTGTTCCTGTCTACTATTGACATGCTGGGAATACTCGTTAGTGTTTGACTATTGGTGTGTTTGCGTGCGTGCGTGTGTGCGTGCGTGCGTGCGTGTGTGCACTCGCGCGTGAGAGTGTGTTAGTGTTTGACTGTTGGTGTGTGTGTGTGTGTGTGTGTGTGCGTACGTGTGTGTGTGTTTATAATTAACCCTGTAGGCCTCTGTAGGTGTACACAGGACACATATCACCTGAATCCTCTGTAGGTGTACACAGGACACATATGACCTGAGTCCTCTGTATGTGTACACGGACACATAGGACCTGAGCCCTCTGTAGGTGTACACAGGACACATAGGACCTGAGTCCTCTGTAGGTGTACACAGGACACATATGACCTGAGTCCTCTGTAGGTGAACACAGGACACATATGACCTGAATCCTCTGTATGTGTACACAGGACACATATGACCTGAGTCCTCTGTATGTGTACACAGGACACATATGACCTGAGTCCTCTGTAGGTGTACACAGGACACATAGGACCTGAGTCCTCTGTATGTGTACACAGGACACATAGGACCTGAGTCCTCTGATGTGTACACAGGACACATAGGACTTGAGTCCTCTGTTTGTGTACACAGGACATATAGGACCTGAGTCCTCTGTAGGTGTACACAGGACACATAGGACCTCAGTCCTCTGTAGGTGTACACAAGACACATATTACCTGAATCTTCTGTAGGTATACACAGGACACATATGACCTGAGTCCTCTGTAGGTGTACACAGGACACATTTGACCTGAGTCCTCTGTATGTGTACACGGACACATAGGACCTGAGCCCTCTGTAGGTGTACACAGGACACATATGACCTGAGTCCTCTGTATGTGTACACAGGAGACATATGACCTGAGTCCTCTGTATGTATACACAGGACACATATGACCTGAGTCCTCTGTATGTGTACACAGGACACATATGACCTGAGTCCTCTGTTTGTGTACACAGGAAACATAGGACCTGAGTCCTCTGTATGTGTACACAGGACACATAGGACCTGAGTCCTCTGTAGGTGTACACAGGACACATATCACCTGAATCCTCTGTAGGTGTACACAGGACATATGACCTGAGTCCTCTGTAGGTGTACACAGGACATATGACCTGAGTCCTCTGTAGGTGTACACAGGACATGACCTGAGTCCTCTGTATGTGTACACAGGACATATGACCTGAGTCCTCTGTAGGTGTACACAGGACATATGACCTGAGTCCTCTGTAGGTGAACACAGGATGCACGTGACCTCTGCCCTCTGTAGGTGTACACAGAACACATATGACCCACCTACGGGGTTAGTTGTTACAACATACGGGACACACTGCTAAGCAAAGAACAGGTAGATCGTGACACAAGTGTCACTCTTACCTGGTAATCTGATTATATTAATTGGATTACACACAGCGATCGATCTCGAAAAACAATATTTGTACAGGATGAATATACATGAGGTGATGTGGAATGATTTAATTATTGCATCAACGTGTCAAATTTATGCAAAACTATAGTTTATTATGGCAAAATCGAGGTGGATCTGGATTCTGCACAAGTGCTGCTCAATTTTCTAAGATTTCTCAAACACGTTTTTGTATGCGTCTTTTGGACACATGCTGCAAAAAACTATGCGGTATTCCAGCGTACGAGGCATCATTGATGCGGTTCTGTGCTCCAAGGGAATTCCTGTGCACATTTATACATAGTGTACATAATGTGTATAATAATGATGATGTTGACATTGCCATGTACTGTTTTTAATTTTATGTCACCAATGGGAGCATATCGCTCTTACTCCTACATAACAGACTGTGGAAGGTGTACGTAATAGTGAATGGAGTACACAATAGTGAATGCAGTACACAATAGTGAATGGAGTATTCAATAGTGAATGGAGTATACAATAGTGAATGGAGTATACAATAGTGAATGGTGTACACAATAGCGAATGGAGTACACAATAGTGAATGGAGTATACATTAGTGAATGGAGTACACAATAGTGAGTGGAGTACACAATAGTGAGTGGAGTACACAATAGTGAACGGAGTACACAATAATGAACGGAGTACACAATAGTGAACGGAGTACACAATAATGAACGGAGTACACAATAGTGAACGGAGTACACAATAGTGAACGGAGTACACAATAGTGAACGGAGTACACAATAGTGAACGGAGTACACAATAGTGAATGGAGTGTACACTAGTGAATGGAGTGTACAATAGTGAATGGAGTGGACAATAGTGAATGTAGTGTACAATAGTGAATGGAGTGTACAATAGTGAATGGCATAATGCGATGACTACTTCATTCAATAACAAACATCTACAGTTTAACAAATCATGCTATTTTTAATCCATTGATCCAATATTGTTTTGCCCTAAGCCAGTTGACTTCAAATGAGAAACAAGGTGTCCGCACAGAGTTTAGTCACTGTCAACACAAAAGTCGCAGACTTAGCTGGTTGTGCCATCGGTGCACTCGCTATGTGCCCACTTTTCACATGCGATACATTTCATCCACATTTCACTGTAGGTGAAATTGCTATAGGAATCGTTGCACAACAGAAAATTTACCTGATTAGCAGTAACTGATTTGTTCGAGCTATATTTGACTTTGGTTGACGCGGAGCAATTTTTTTTAATCGATTTTTGCCTCTTATGTCTGTCATGTTCTTTCTGCAGATGGTTCTTTTCTGACATAGATGTTAATATCATGGTCTTATTTATTATCATTGCAGTATTCATGGTATTAGTGTTTTTTATATTTGACACATTTAATATTACTTTTAACAAATGCAGTTTAATTTATAAATACCGGGTATCTATTTAAAATAATTTACACAGCGGAACATTTTACAGTTTTAACATGTTTTATAGCCTATCGTTATTATTATTTTATTATTTACCTGGACGAATTGTAATTTTAAGCTATTTAGAACTGTCATGCTTGTACACACCGTGAACGGAGCAGCCGTCCCAGATTTGACGGTGTCAAAATAAGTTTTATTATTATTTCGCTTCCTTCTAGTCTTTGTAGTTTCAACTCTCAGACCAGCCTTTGGGAATGGACGTATTTGTTCCTGTGTTTTCCTGATGCCACAGGACCCAGGCTCCAGATCTTTCTCCTGGCTTTTCTTGTTTCCACTGTGTCCATGCTAGTGCCCTATGTGGGCCGGGCATTGAGCTCGCCGGCACGCCTGCCCCGTTGGCCGGGTTTCATCTAAATTTTGATGGCTGGGTTGTGCCTGGGTATTCTTTATGCGGGCCGGGCCTCGGCTGAAAAATATTCCACTATGTGGGTTGCGAGCTGGGTCTGGGACAAATATCTGCTGGCCTTGCCTGGGACATGTTCTAGATGTAATAAAAATATCATATATATAATAGTCAAGCATGGATTATTATTTTTCTCCAGGTTAATTTATATTATGGTTATTTGATAATGCATACAATTTTCGCAAATTGACACTTTACATGAAATTATGAATGACATGAGTGCTTTAGGAGTATTTTGAGGTTTTAAACAATTGGATTACCAGAGCAAAGATATCATTTTAATAGGGTGAATTCTTTTAAGAGATTCAATTAGACATTTTATGTAAAAATACGACCCATGAAATATACTCATAGTTTCATAGTCATGTCTTTGTAATGTAATCTTTGAATCATCTACTGACATTGCCAAAACATTGTCACTGGTCTGGAGTATCCAGAACAGTTAGTGCATGTTTCCTCTTACTAGTTTTGTAAGCTCAAACTTAACACGCTAGTAGCTAGCTATCTTTCCATTCTTTGGTGGTGTCTAGTGTCTAAACTGTAACGTGCCTGTGGTCAATTACATCACGATCTAGTTCTATTAGTATTACTACTACATAGTTTCCTATTATTAGTATTACAATTATATTTTTCATCGGAACTATGTATAGTATAATACATGTACCACAACATACAACTGTCACATTTGTATTAACTACTAACTACACTGTTTACTAATAGAACATATTTTTGTTTCTGATCCACAATGCGCTATTTCAGTACCATATACAGGAATAGAAGAAAAAACACATGTCTCTATCACTTAACTTGTTGAATCATAATCATAATTAAACCATGCTGCTCTACTGCTGCTGGGTGGACAGTTGATTACTGGCACAAGTACAAATACATCAGGATGTTTTCACACCTCTGTTGTTTAGGTGGTCTAGGCCCATTATAGTTACTTCCCGTTATAGCTACAGTTTTTTCAAAAAAGACAAAGATAAGTTAAGTTTGGCAGTCAAACTTGTCCCATTATAGCTACTTCTTTAATTATACAATTCAGGAGGGGGCAGCAAGGGGGAGCATTAACTATTTCAGATTGCATTGAGATTTATGCATCAAGTGTATCCTACTCAATGAAAGTAGGGCACATTTCAAGTCACCGGAAAGTCATAAATTTAACTATCGTTATTTGAAATGGAAAATATAACATAAAACACATGTGCACAACAGTTTTTATTAAGACAACTACATTAACTGTACAGAGTACAGAATTGTGTTTATCAAAAAGTCATAACAGTCATCAATCACGTGTTTTGTCTGTTGATCACTATAGTTTCAAGAAGTGTCTGTTGATCACTATAGTTTCAAGAAGTGTCTGTTGATCACTCTAGTTTCAAGAAGTGTCTGTTGGTCACTCTAGTTTCAAGAAGTGCCTGTTGATCACTCTAGTTTCAAGAAGTGTCTGTTGATCACTCTAGTTTCAACAAGTGTCTGTTGATCATTCTAGTTTCAACAAGTGTCTGTTGATCACTCTAGTTTCAACAAGTGTATGTTGATCACTCTAGTTTCAACAACTGTCTGTTGATCACTCTAGTTTCAACAAGTGTCTGTTGATCACTCTAGTTTCAACAAGTGTCTGTTGATCATTCTAGTTTCAACAAGTGTCTGTTGATCACTTTAGTTTCAACAAGTGTATGTTGATCACTCTAGTTTCAACAACTGTCTGTTGATCACTGTAGTTTCAACAAGTGTCTGTTGATCATTCTAGTTTCAACAAGTGTCTGTTGATTACTCTACTTTCAACAAGTGTCTGTTGATCACTCTAGTTTCAACAAGTGTCTGTTGATCACTCTAGTTTCAGCAAGTGTCTGTTTATTAATCTAGTTTCAACAAGGGTCTGTTGATCATTCTAGTTTCAACAAGTGTCTGTTGATCATTCTAGTTTCAACAAGTGTCTGTTGATCACTATAGTTTCAACAAGTGTCTGTTGATCACTCTAGTTTCAACAAGTGTCTGTTGATCACTCTAGTTTCAAGAAGTGTCTGTTGATCATTCTAGTTTCAACAAGTGTCTGTTGATCACTCTAGTTTCAACAAGTGGATGTTGATCATTCTAGTTTCAACAACTGTCTGGTGATCACTCTCGTTTCAACAAGTGTATGTTGATCATTCTAGTTTCAACAAGTGTCTGTTGATCACTCTAGTTTCAACAAGTGTCTGTTGATCACTCTAGTTTCAACAAGTGTCTGTTGATCACTCTAGTTTCAGCAAGTGTCTGTTTATTACTCTAGTTTCAACAAGTGTCTGTTGATCATTCTAGTTTCAACAAGTGTCTGTTGATCACTCTAGTTTCAACAAGCGTCTGTTGATCACTCTAGTTTCAACAAGTGTCTGTTGATCACTCAAGTTTCAATAAATGTATGTTGATCAGTCTAGTTTCAACAAGTGTCTGTTGATCACTCTAGTTTCAACAAGTGTCTGTCGATCACTCTAGTTTCAACAAGTGTCTGTCGATCACTCTAGTTTCAACAAGTGTCTGTCGATCACTCTAGTTTCAACAAGTGTCTGTCGATCACTCTAGTTTCAACAAGTGTCTGTCGATCACTCTAGTTTCAACAAGTGTCTGTTGATCACTCAAGTTTCAATAAATGTCTGTTGATCACTCAAGTTTCAACAAGTGTCTGTTGATCATTCTAGTTTCAACAAGTGTCTGTTGATCACTCTAGTTTCAACAAGTGCCTGTTGATCACTCTAGTTTCAACAAGTGTCTGTTGATCACTCTAGTTTCAACAAGTGTCTGTTGATCACTCTAGTTTCAACAAATGTCTGTTGATCACTCTAGTTTCAACAAGTGTCACTCTAGTTTCAACAAGCGTCTGTTGATCACTCTAGTTTCAACAAGTGTCTGTTGATCACTCTAGTTTCAACAAATGTTTGTTGATCACTCTAGTTTCAACAAGTGTCTGTTGATCACTCTAGTTTCAACAAGTCATCACTCTAGTTTCAACAAGTGTCTGTTGATCACTCTAGTTTCAACAAGTGTCTGTTGATCACTCTAGTTTCAACAAATGTCTGTTGATCACTCTAGTTTCAACAAGTGTCTGTTGATCACTCTAGTTTCAGCAAGTGTCTGTTTATTACTCTAGTTTCAACAAGTGTCTGTTGATCATTCTAGTTTCAACAAGTGCCTGATGTACATTCTAGTTTCAAGAAGTGTCTGTTGATCACTCTAGTTTCAAGAAGTGTCTGTTGATCACTATAGTTTCAACAAGTGTCTGTTGATCACTCTAGTTTCAGCAAGTGTCTGTTGATCACTCTAGTTTCAGCAAGTGTCTGTTGATCACTCTAGTTTCAACAAGCGTCTGTTGATCACTCTAGTTTCAACAAGTGTCTGTTGATCATTCTAGTTTCAACAAGCGTCTGTTGATCACTCTAGTTTCAACAAGTGTCTGTTGATCATTCTAGTTTCAACATGTGTCTGTTGATCATTCTAGTTTCAACAAGTGTCTGTTGATCACTCTAGTTTCAACAAGTGTATGTTGATCATTCTAGTTTCAACAACTGTCTGTTGATCACTCTCGTTTCAACAAGTGTATGTTGATCATTCTAGTTTCAACAAGTGTCTGTTGATCACTCTAGTTACAACAAGTGTATGTTGATCATTCTAGTTTCAACAACTGTCTGTTGATCACTCTCGTTTCAACAAGTGTATGTTGATCATTCTAGTTTCAACAAGTGTCTGTTGATCACTCTAGTTTCAACAAGTGTCTGTTGATCACTCTAGTTTCAACAAGTGTATGTTGATCACTCTAGTTTCAACAACTGTCTGTTGATCACTCTAGTTTCAACAAGTGTCTGTTGATCACTCTAGTTTCAACAAGTGTCTGTTGATCATTCTAGTTTCAACAAGTGTCTGTTGATCACTTTAGTTTCAACAAGTGTATGTTGATCACTCTAGTTTCAACAACTGTCTGTTGATCACTGTAGTTTCAACAAGTGTCTGTTGATCATTCTAGTTTCAACAAGTGTCTGTTGATTACTCTACTTTCAACAAGTGTCTGTTGATCACTCTAGTTTCAACAAGTGTCTGTTGATCACTCTAGTTTCAGCAAGTGTCTGTTTATTAATCTAGTTTCAACAAGGGTCTGTTGATCATTCTAGTTTCAACAAGTGTCTGTTGATCATTCTAGTTTCAACAAGTGTCTGTTGATCACTATAGTTTCAACAAGTGTCTGTTGATCACTCTAGTTTCAACAAGTGTCTGTTGATCACTCTAGTTTCAAGAAGTGTCTGTTGATCATTCTAGTTTCAACAAGTGTCTGTTGATCACTCTAGTTTCAACAAGTGGATGTTGATCATTCTAGTTTCAACAACTGTCTGGTGATCACTCTCGTTTCAACAAGTGTATGTTGATCATTCTAGTTTCAACAAGTGTCTGTTGATCACTCTAGTTTCAACAAGTGTCTGTTGATCACTCTAGTTTCAACAAGTGTCTGTTGATCACTCTAGTTTCAGCAAGTGTCTGTTTATTACTCTAGTTTCAACAAGTGTCTGTTGATCATTCTAGTTTCAACAAGTGTCTGTTGATCACTCTAGTTTCAACAAGCGTCTGTTGATCACTCTAGTTTCAACAAGTGTCTGTTGATCACTCAAGTTTCAATAAATGTATGTTGATCAGTCTAGTTTCAACAAGTGTCTGTTGATCACTCTAGTTTCAACAAGTGTCTGTCGATCACTCTAGTTTCAACAAGTGTCTGTCGATCACTCTAGTTTCAACAAGTGTCTGTCGATCACTCTAGTTTCAACAAGTGTCTGTCGATCACTCTAGTTTCAACAAGTGTCTGTCGATCACTCTAGTTTCAACAAGTGTCTGTTGATCACTCAAGTTTCAATAAATGTCTGTTGATCACTCAAGTTTCAACAAGTGTCTGTTGATCATTCTAGTTTCAACAAGTGTCTGTTGATCACTCTAGTTTCAACAAGTGCCTGTTGATCACTCTAGTTTCAACAAGTGTCTGTTGATCACTCTAGTTTCAACAAGTGTCTGTTGATCACTCTAGTTTCAACAAATGTCTGTTGATCACTCTAGTTTCAACAAGTGTCTGTTGATCACTCTAGTTTCAACAAGTGTCTGTTGATCACTCTAGTTTCAACAAATGTCTGTTGATCACTCTAGTTTCAACAAGTGTCTGTTGATCACTCTAGTTTCAGCAAGTGTCTGTTTATTACTCTAGTTTCAACAAGTGTCTGTTGATCATTCTAGTTTCAACAAGTGCCTGATGTACATTCTAGTTTCAAGAAGTGTCTGTTGATCACTCTAGTTTCAAGAAGTGTCTGTTGATCACTATAGTTTCAACAAGTGTCTGTTGATCACTCTAGTTTCAGCAAGTGTCTGTTGATCACTCTAGTTTCAGCAAGTGTCTGTTGATCACTCTAGTTTCAACAAGCGTCTGTTGATCACTCTAGTTTCAACAAGTGTCTGTTGATCATTCTAGTTTCAACAAGCGTCTGTTGATCACTCTAGTTTCAACAAGTGTCTGTTGATCATTCTAGTTTCAACATGTGTCTGTTGATCATTCTAGTTTCAACAAGTGTCTGTTGATCACTCTAGTTTCAACAAGTGTATGTTGATCATTCTAGTTTCAACAACTGTCTGTTGATCACTCTCGTTTCAACAAGTGTATGTTGATCATTCTAGTTTCAACAAGTGTCTGTTGATCACTCTAGTTACAACAAGTGTATGTTGATCATTCTAGTTTCAACAACTGTCTGTTGATCACTCTCGTTTCAACAAGTGTATGTTGATCATTCTAGTTTCAACAAGTGTCTGTTGATCACTCTAGTTTCAACAAGTGTCTGTTGATCACTCTAGTTTCAACAAGTGTCTGTTGATCACGCTAGTTTCAACAAGTGTCTGTTGATCACTCTAGTTTCAACAAGTGTCTGTTGATCATTCTAGTTTCAACAAGTGTCTGTTGATCACTCTAGTTTCAACAAGTGTATGTTGATCACTCTAGTTTCAACAAGTGTATGTTGATCACTCTAGTTTCAACAAGTGTCTGTTGATCACTCTAGTTTCAACAAGTGTATGTTGATCACTCTAGTTTCAACAAGTGTCTGTTGATCACTCTAGTTTCAACAAGTGTCTGTTGATCACTCTAGTTTCAACAAGTGTCTGTTGATCACTCTCGTTTCAACAAGTGTCCAGCAGCACTCAGAAAGCTTAACACTGACCTGTCTCCAGATGCATACTCTTGCTTGAACACAGCCAGGCGCTGATCCACAATGTGATATTTCAATTTCTTTCAACACTGATGGGAGCTGGTTCCTAGTCTAGTCTCATCTTGGGAGGGTGGAACTCCAGTCCAAGATCCTCACATTTCAAATTGATCTTCTGGAACAAGTCTCTGTATTTTTCCGTGCTTTCATCCGGAAGAACAGTATACATCACAGGCTCTATCTCTGCGTTGTTTCTAGATCCGAGACTAACATGGAGGGTGTACATTTGGTGGAATAGCTTGGGCGCTGTCTTAAATGTTTCATGTCAGTCGACTCACAAAGCAGTCGAAGAATGTCGTCTGTGGCAAATCCAATTATTGTATTCTACTATTGAATGTCAAATGCAAGGAAATTTTTGCCATCCAGTGTCTTCGTATAGCCTCCTTCCAGTATGATGTCTTCTCGTTGGGTTGGTAGGTTTGGCACAAGCAGATGTCTTTGATAGTAAAGGCCATGTTTTACAGAATGGAAACGTGGAATGTTTGTAACAAAGTCCAAACCACTCGACGTCAGCTTTATCGCCTCAACATTGTAGATTTGCTGGACTGGGATGTGGGGTTCATCTCGAGCACGTTTCCTCTTGGAAGCAATGGCCTTCGTCACCTCACATTGTGCAGTGTCTGGCGGGTGGTCATGCTCACCACTCCACTTGACGAACTCACCAGTCACGTCAGTTGTCAGCGTGGACTTGCACTTGATGTTGTATCTGGTGCACACCCAGTACTTGTTCCCATTTGCCCCAGTGCGTCTACAGAGGAACCTGTAGCCTCGGTACAAGGCAGAAGGCTTCCTCTATTTGGTTGTTTCATATTCTATCACGTCCATCTTGTATACCTAGATCCAGGTGCACTATTCTCTGTGATACTAAACACACAGTGAATCATGGAGACAGTTTCTCAGTTCAGATTGATGTGAAGAAATAGAATGCTCCAAGGCGGCCGCAATGACTCATAGAACGCCGAGGCGATCATGGACTACAAAGTCTACATACTCCTGTGTGGATATTGTCAATATGACTCGGCGCCAAGCACATTGAGAATCAGTGGGTTGGCGATTTGTTTACAAACAGCTAATGGCAGGTGCACTTGTCGGTCACGCCTGGCTGCACACCGTTGTACACAAACGCATTACGGCTCTCGTGCAACGTGTGAGTGACAGGTAATTGCCGGGATCTGGTGTCAGCGGAATATCCATTTATCATGTTGGGACCTTTCAACACACAACAGGTTAATAGTGCGACATACAGCCATAACATAGCCTAGACTGAGAGGTGGATCAGTTGAGTTTTATTACACAACAGGTCAATAGTGCGACATACAGCCATAACATAGCCTAGACTGAAAGGTGGATTAGTTGAGTTTTATTACACAACAGGTCAATAGTGCGACATACAGCCATAACATAGCCTAGACTGAAAGGTGGATTAGTTGAGTTTTATTACACAACAGGTCAATAGTGCGACATACAGCCATAACATAGCCTAGACTGAAAGGTGGATTAGTTGAGTTTTATTACACAACAGGTCAATAGTGCGACATACAGCCATAACATAGCCTAGACTGAAAGGTGGATTAGTTGAGTTTTATTACACAACAGGTCAATAGTGCGACATACAGCCATAACATAGCCTAGACTGAAAGGTGGATTAGTTGAGTTTTATTAAACATCAACTATTTTATTAATCGATATCATTATTTTTACATAAAAGAAGCCAGCAACAAAGTCGACAACATCAAATACAACATTAACGTTGACTAGTGGTGGGTCACGATTTGTCTTGCTAATGCAAGTCAGACAGAAAACTCTGGAAATACCTCATTATGTCAACACGTTAATTGGAGGACATAAGTAAGAAACAAAATAATTAATTGATATGGGCTGGGAACGTTTTCAACAATACGCCTCTCGGTGGTGGCCTAATAATAACCAGGAAACTTCTATTGCGCCTAAATCCTTGGAAACCAAACTAAGAGGCGCATAAAAAAACTGGGTTGGTCAATCACAATATCGATTACGAGTTTTAATGTTGTCAACAAATGGATGGACACGTCAGGGAGCTAAGGTGTCCACAAATCGTGCCTTTGTTGCCTTCACCTCCACTAACTTGAGCTGAGCTGGGTGGATTTTGCGTTGTCTGGCTGGCCAAAATCATGGGCAGAGACCAAAGAAGACGGGTTAAGTTTTCGGTGTATGGGGTGTTTGAGGGTGGAATGTCTGATGAAGGAGGTGTGTAAGTTGATGGATGTAGTGAAGGAGATGGATGTGAGACTCAACATGGAAATAGATGGAACAGAGAGAGAGAGATGACACGGAGAGAGTTGGGAATATTATGACACAGAAGGAGCAGAGTTGTGACACGGAGACTGAAGAAAGGAGACTGAGAGGTGGGAAGGTGACAGGTGTGAAGGAACAAGTTACAGCGATACAGGTGGTGAAGAGGTAGATACCACAGAGGCAGTTGGTAAGACTGTGAAACAAAAGACTGAGAAGAAGACAGAGTGTTCAGCAAAAGAAAGGTAAACAGGTCAGTGTTGAGGTGCTGCAACAGAAGGAAGGCATGAGTTATGCAGAGGCAATAGTTAAGGTGAAAGAGTGGTCATGGAGGATTCTATAATCAGGAAGTTGGACAAGACAATAAACAAGGGGGAGGATATGACTGTATGTCTACCAGGGACAAAGATAGAGGATGTCACAGGAAGAGTTGGCCAAGTCATGGGTAATGGCAATGGAAGATCTATTCTTGTGCACGTGGGCAGCAATAATGCTGAGTAGGAAGGAACGACGGCCATCATTGATAAGTATAGGAGACTGGTCCACACACTGATAGAGGCACTCATTGGACAGATGATGTTATCAGGTATACTGTCGATAATGGGTGGCAAAGGACAATGCTAATAGAATTGCAAAAGAATGGCCATCAACACACTGGTACAGACTTCTTCCTCCATATGGAGGAAGGAGTCGGCTTCGTAGACATGTGGGCAAGCTTTGTAGGGAGAGAAGGTCTGTTTATGAGTGATGGGCTTCATGTGACAGGAAAAGGAGCAGCAGTTCAAGGGAGTGAGTTCATTAGGTGCATAGGTGAAGGCACAGGCACGGTTGAGTATTTAAACTAGATACACGGAGCCACGTCAAAGAAATAGTACAAACAAATCTACAAGGAAACGTTCACCAAATATCCATAAAAATTCACTTAGATGTGTGTGCTTAAATGCCAGAAGCATAGTAAATAAGAGAAGTGATTTAGACATCATGTTAGTGGATATAGACCCTGATATAATAGACACCACAGAATCATGGGCACATGAAGACATCGTAGATGCTGAATTAGCTCTATCGGGTTATCTCATGAGAGGTCTTAGGTCATTTACTCCAAACAGCCCAAACTTGAGCTAACACACGAGTTTTATGGTGCTTGTTTGTGCGCAGGCGTTGTGGGTAGTTTGTTTGTTTATTTTATAGGCACTTTAGATGATTGGGTGTGGTGAAAGGGAGGTTCATGATTGCCGTTTGAAATGCTATGGGGTTTTCTAGTTCAGTAATTTGTGATGGGATCACATTCCAGATTCGAACTGCTCAGGATAGAAAGAGAACACTGCTGCATTGATGCAGCACCTAGGGGCTACGTAGTGGCCACGGTTTTTTGACTGTGTTAGTAGACCTGGTGGGGGTGTGATGTTGACTGTGTTAGTAGACCTGGTGGGGTGTGATGTTGACTGTGTTAGTAGACCTGGTGGGGTGTGATGTTGACTGTGTTAGTAGACCTGGTGGGGGTGTGATGTTGACTGTGTTAGTAGACCTGGTGGGGGTGTGATGTTGACTGTGTTAGTAGACCTGGTGGGGGTGTGATGTTGACTGTGTTAGTAGACCTGGTGGGGGTGTGATGTTGACTGTGTTAATAGACCTGGTGGGGTGTGATGTTGACTGTGTTAGTAGACCTGGTGGGGGTGTGATGTTGATTATGTTATTTAATATTTTTTTAAATGTCATGGCTTGTTTGGTAGTGCGTCGTTGTTCAAGAGTTGACCATCCAAGGGTGGCTATTAGGTCTGCTGAGTTTGTTTGGCGTCTGTGATCATTTCTGACAAAACTGGATATCGGGATAGATGGATGGAGCTAGTTGGGGGATGGGGTAGATTTCTTGAGTAAACACGGAACTGAATTGGTTGTTAAGTGTATTTGCTTTGTCGTGGTCATTTGTGATTGGTCGGTCCTTTGCTTGCAGTGTAGGGATGCCAATGTATTCTCATTTGTTTGCTTTAATGAATGACCAGAATTGTTTTGGGTTTGTTTTAGGCTGTCTCCAATGTGATTGTTTAGATAGTCTGAGTAGGATTTGACTGCAGCTTTAGTAGTCCAGTTTGTTTTGCTTTTTTATGGCTTTTGTTACGTTTTCGTTGCATTTTTATTATTTCACGTGTTATCCAAGGGGAGGTGGAGTCATTCTGTATATCAAAGAACCTATACAGACATATGAAGTACAACTGAAAAGTGAAGCAGATTACGAGGAGGATATTTGATGCAACATAGTTACCAGAAACTCAACATTAACAATAGGACTAGTTTATCACAGTCCTAACATAACACAAGAGGATGATGTAAAACATCCCAGTGCTGTAAAGTAGATAAATAAAGAGGAATGTGTTATAATGGGTGATTTTAATCATGGACATATTCAGTGGACATCACTAGAGAGTGCTGGAGGTAATGACCAACAGTTTCTACTTCTAATACAGGACTGTTTCCTTACCCAACATGTTTTGGAACCAACCAGAGGTGGGAATGTGTTCGGTTTTGTGTTCTCTTCTCAAAACGAATGAGATGATAAAGTTAAAATACATGAACCTTTGGGATCTAGTGTTCATAACCAGATCCATTTTAGTATAAAAGTACAGTCAGGGAATAATGATAAAAAGCGATGGAGGAGAAACTTTAACAAAGACAAATATAAACAGATGAGAAAATATTTACCACTCATAGATTGGACTAACTTAATGAAGGAGAAGGCACCAACAGAATGTTGGACCATTTTAAAACATGAGATTGAAGGCATTATTGAAAGATTTGTTTCCCTAAAAAGCAAAGGAAACGATCAAGGAAGAAACACCTATCAAAAGAAGCTGTACGAAAGATTGCCTACAAACAGATTATATGGAGAGTTTACAGAAACACTTGAAATATAGAAGACTATAACAACTACAAAGTGGCCCTTAACCTAGCTACAACCGAAATTAGAAAATTCAAACAAACTTTTGAGCAAATATTAACGAATCATATAAAAAATGATAGCACGAGTTTCTAGGCTGATGTAAGGAGTAAACAGAAGGTTTGTGATCAGGTGGGACCAGTAGAAAACAGTGCAGGAAACATAATATCTGATGGGTTTCTAGGCTGATGTAAGGAGTAAACAGAAGGTTCGCGATAAGGTGGGTCCACTAGAAAACAGTGCAGGAAACGTAATATCTCATGGGTTTCTAGGCTGATGTAAGGAGTAAACAGAAGATTCGTGATCAGGTGGGACCAGTAGAAAACAGTGCAGGAAACATAATATCTGATGGGTTTCTAGGCTGATGTAAGGAGTAAACAGAAGGTTCGCGATAAGGTGGGTCCACTAGAAAACACTGCAGGAAACATAATATCTCATGGGTTTCTAGGCTGATGTAAGGAGTAAACAGAAGGTTCGTGATAAGGTGGGACCCCTAGAAAACAGCGCAGGAAACATAATATCTGATGGGTTTCTATGCTGATGTAAGGAGTAAACAGAAGGTTCGTGATAAGGTGAGACCACTAGAAAACAGTGCAGGAAACATAATATCTCATGGGTGTCTAGGCTGATGTAAGGAGTAAACAGAAGGTTCGTGATCAGGTGGGACCACTAGAAAACAGTGCAGGAAACATAATATCTGATGGGTGTCTAGGCTGATGTAAGGAGTAAACAGAAGGTTCGTGATCAGGTGGGACCACTAGAAAACAGTGCAGGAAACATAATATCTGATGGGTTTCTAGGCTGATGTAAGGAGTAAACAGAAGGTTCGAGATAAGGTGGGACCACTAGAAAACAGTGCAGGAAACATAATATCTGATGGGTTTCTAGGATGATGTAAGGAGTAAACAGAAGGTTCGAGATAAGGTGGGACCACTAGAAAACAGTGCAGGAAACATAATATCTGATGGGTTTCTAGGCTGATGTAAGGAGTAAACAGAAGGTTCGAGATAAGGTGGGACCACTAGAAAACAGTGCAGGAAACGTAATATCTCATGGGTTTCTAGGCTGATGTAAGGAGTAAACAGAAGGTTCGAGATAAGGTGGGACCACTAGAAAACAGTGCAGGAAACGTAATATCTGATGGGTTTCTAGGCTGATGTAAGGAGTAAACAGAAGGTTCGAGATAAGGTGGGCCAACTAGAAAACAGTGCAGGAAACATAATATCTCATGGGTTTCTAGGCTGATGTAAGGAGTAAACAGAAGGTTCGAGATAAGGTGGGACCACTAGAAAACAGTGCAGGAAACATAATATCTGATGGTTTTCTAGGCTGATGTAAGGAGTAAACAGAACGTTCGTGATAAGGTGGGACCACTAGAAAACAGTGCAGGAAACATAATATCTCATGGGTTTCTAGGCTGATGTAAGGAGTAAACAGAAGGTTCGAGATAAGGTGGGACCACTAGAAAACAGTGCAGGAAACATAATATCTCATGGGTTTCTAGGCTGATGTAAGGAGTAAACAGAAGGTTCGTGATAAGGTGGGACCACTAGAAAACAGTGCAGGAAACATAATATCTCATGGGTTTCTAGGCTGATGTAAGGAGTAAACAGAAGGTTCGTGATAAGGTGGGACCACTAGAAAACAGTGCAGGAAACATAATATCTCATGGGTTTCTAGGCTGATGTAAGGAGTAAACAGAAGGTTCGAGATAAGGTGGGACCACTAGAAAACAGTGCAGGAAACATAATATCTCATGGGTTTCTAGGCTGATGTAAGGAGTAAACAGAAGGTTCGTGATAAGGTGGGACCACTAGAAAACAGTGCAGGAAACGTAATATCTCATGGGTTTCTAGGCTGATGTAAGGAGTAAACAGAATGTTCGTGATAAGGTGGGACCACTAGAAAACAGTGCAGGAAACATAATATCTGATGGGTGTCTAGGCTGATGTAAGGAGTAAACAGAAGGTTCGTGATCAGGTGGGACCACTAGAAAACAGTGCAGGAAACATAATATCTCATGGGTGTCTAGGCTGATGTAAGGAGTAAACAGAAGGTTCGTGATAAGGTGAGACCACTAGAAAACAGTGCAGGAAACATAATATCTGATGGGTTTCTAGGCTGATGTAAGGAGTAAACAGAAAGTTCGAGATAAGGTGGGACCACTAGAAAACAGTGCAGGAAACGTAATATCTCATGGGTTTCTAGGCTGATGTAAGAAGTAAACAGAAGGTTCGTGATCAGGTGGGACCACTAGAAAACAGTGCAGGAAACGTAATATCTGATGGGTTTCTAGGCTGATGTAAGGAGTAAACAGAAGGTTCGTGATCAGGTGGGACCAGTAGAAAACAGTGCAGGAAACATAATATCTCATGGGTTTCTAGGCTGATGTAAGGAGTAAACAGAAGGTTCGTGATAAGGTGGGACCACTAGAAAACAGTGCAGGAAACGTAATATCTGATGGGTTTCTAGGCTGATGTAAGGAGTAAACAGAAGGTTCGAGATAAGGTGGGACCACTAGAAAACAGTGCAGGAAACATAATATCTGATGGGTTTCTAGGCTGATGTAAGGAGTAAACAGAAGGTTCGAGATAAGGTGGGACCACTAGAAAACAGTGCAGGAAACATAATATCTCATGGGTGTCTAGGCTGATGTAAGGAGTAAACAGAAGGTTCGTGATAAGGTGGGACCAGTAGAAAACAGTGCAGGAAACATAATATCTCATGGGTTTCTAGGCTGATGTAAGGAGTAAACAGAAGGTTCGAGATAAGGTGGGACCACTAGAAAACAGTGCAGGAAACATAATATCTGATGGGTTTCTAGGCTGATGTAAGGAGTAAACAGAAGGTTCGTGATAAGGTGGGACCACTAGAAAACAGTGCAGGAAACATAATATCTCATGGGTGTCTAGGCTGATGTAAGGAGTAAACAGAAGGTTCGTGATAAGGTGGGACCAGTAGAAAACAGTGCAGGAAACATAATATCTCATGGGTTTCTAGGCTGATGTAAGGAGTAAACAGAAGGTTCGTGATAAGGTGGGACCACTAGAAAACAGTGCAGGAAACATAATATCTGATGGGTTTCTAGGCTGATGTAAGGAGTAAACAGAAAGTTCGAGATAAGGTGGGACCACTAGAAAACAGTGCAGGAATCATAATATCTCATGGGTGTCTAGGCTGATGTAAGGAGTAAACAGAAGGTTCGTGATAAGGTGGGACCACTAGAAAACAGTGCAGGAAACATAATATCTGATGGGTTTCTAGGCTGATGTAAGGAGTAAACAGAAAGTTCGTGATCAGGTGGGACCACTAGAAAACAGTGCAGGAATCATAATATCTCATGGGTGTCTAGGCTTGTAAGGAGTAAACTAGGCTGATGTAAGGAGTAAAGGAGTAAACAGAAGGTTCGTGATAAGGTGGGACCACTAGAAAACAGTGCAGGAAACATAATATCTGATGGGTTTCTAGGCTGATGTAAGGAGTAAACAGAAGGTTCGTGATCAGGTGGGACCACTAGAAAACAGTGCAGGAAACATAATATCTCATGGGTTTCTAGTCTGATGTAAGGAGTAAACAGAAGGTTTGTGATCAGGTGGGACCACTAGAAAACAGTGCAGGAAACATAATATCTCATGGGTTTCTAGGCTGATGTAAGGAGTAAACAGAAGGTTTGTGATCAGGTGGGACCACTAGAAAACAGTGCAGGAAACATAATATCTCATGGGTTTCTAGGCTGATGTAAGGAGTAAACAGAAGGTTCGTGATAAGGTGGGACCACTAGAAAACAGTGCAGGAAACATAATATCTGATGGGTGTCTAGGCTGATGTAAGGAGTAAACAGAAGGTTTGTGATCAGGTGGGACCACTAGAAAACAGTGCAGGAAACATAATATCTCATGGGTTTCTAGGCTGATGTAAGGAGTAAACAGAAGGTTCGTGATCAGGTGGGACCACTAGAAAACAGTGCAGGAAACATAATATCTGATGGGTTTCTAGGCTGATGTAAGGAGTAAACAGAAGGTTCGTGATAAGGTGGGACCACTAGAAAACAGTGCAGGAAACATAATATCTCATGGGTGTCTAGGCTGATGTAAGGAGTAAACAGAAGGTTCGTGATAAGGTGGGACCAGTAGAAAACAGTGCAGGAAACATAATATCTCATGGGTTTCTAGGCTGATGTAAGGAGTAAACAGAAGGTTCGCGATAAGGTGGGACCACCAGAAAACAGTGCAGGAAACATAATATCTGATGGGTTTCTAGGCTGATGTAAGGAGTAAACAGAAGGTTCGTGATCAGGTGGGACCACTAGAAAACAGTGCAGGAAACATAATATCTCATGGGTGTCTAGGCTGATGTAAGGAGTAAACAGAAGGTTCGTGATAAGGTGGGACCAGTAGAAAACAGTGCAGGAAACATAATATCTCATGGATTTCTAGGCTGATGTAAGGAGTAAACAGAAGGTTCGTGATCAGGTGGGACCACTAGAAAACAGTGCAGGAAACATAATATCTCATGGGTTTCTAGGCTGATGTAAGGAGTAAACAGAAGGTTCGTTATCAGGTGGGACCACTAGAAAACAGTGCAGGAAACGTAATATCTGATGGGTTTCTAGGCTGATGTAAGGAGTAAACAGAAGGTTCGTGATCAGGTGGGACCACTAGAAAACAGTGCAGGAAACATAATATCTCATGGGTGTCTAGGCTGATGTAAGGAGTAAACAGAAGGTTCGTGATAAGGTGGGACCACTAGAAAACAGTGCAGGAAACATAATATCTCATGGGTTTCTAGGCTGATGTAAGGAGTAAACAGAAGGTTTGAGATAAGGTGGGACCACTAGAAAACAGTGCAGGAAACATAATATCTCATGGGTTTCTAGGCTGATGTAAAGAGTAAACAGAAGGTTCGTGATGAGGTGGGACCACTAGAAAACAGTGCAGGAAACGTAATATCTCATCGGTTTCTAGGCTGATGTAAAGAGTAAACAGAAGGTTCGTGATGAGGTGGGACCATTAGAAAACAGTGCAGGAAACATAATATCTGATGGGTTTCTAGGCTGATGTAAGGAGTAAACAGAAGGTTCGTGATAAGGTGGGACCAGTAGAAAACAGTGCAGGAAACATAATATCTCATGGGTTTCTAGGCTGATGTAAGGAGTAAACAGAAGGTTCGTGATCAGGTGGGACCACTAGAAAACAGTGCAGGAAACATAATATCTGATGGGTTTCTAGGCTGATGTAAGGAGTAAACAGAAGGTTCGTGATAAGGTGGGACCACTAGAAAACAGTGCAGGAAACGTAATATCTCATGGGTTTCTAGGCTGATGTAAGGAGTAAACAGAAGGTTCGTGATAAGGTGGGACCACTAGAAAACAGTGCAGGAAACATAATATCTGATGGGTTTCTAGGCTGATGTAAGGAGTAAACAGAAGGTTCGTGATCAGGTGGGACCACTAGAAAACAGTGCAGGAAACATAATATCTCATGGGTTTCTAGACTGATGTAAGGAGTAAACAGAAGGTTCGTTATCAGGTGGGACCACTAGAAAACAGTGCAGGAAACGTAATATCTGATGGGTTTCTAGGCTGATGTAAGGAGTAAACAGAAGGTTCGTGATCAGGTGGGACCACTAGAAAACAGTGCAGGAAACATAATATCTCATGGGTGTCTAGGCTGATGTAAGGAGTAAACAGAAGGTTCGTGATACGGTGGGACCACTAGAAAACAGTGCAGGAAACATAATATCTCATGGGTGTCTAGGCTGATGTAAGGAGTAAACAGAAGGTTCGTGATCAGGTGGGACCAGTAGAAAACAGTGCAGGAAACATAATATCTCATGGGTGTCTAGGCTGATGTAAGGAGTAAACAGAAGGTTCGTGATAAGGTGGGACCACTAGAAAACAGTGCAGGAAACATAATATCTCATGGGTTTCTAGGCTGATGTAAGGAGTAAACAGAAGGTTTGAGATAAGGTGGGACCACTAGAAAACAGTGCAGGAAACATAATATCTGATGGGTTTCTAGGCTGATGTAAGGAGTAAACAGAAGGTTCGTGATCAGGTGGGACCACTAGAAAACAGTGCAGGAAACATAATATCTGATGGGTTTCTAGGCTGATGTAAGGAGTAAACAGAATGTTCGTGATAAGGTGGGACCACTAGAAAACAGTGCAGGAAACGTAATATCTGATGGGTTTCTAGGCTGATGTAAGGAGTAAACAGAAGGTTCGTGATAAGGTGGGACCACTAGAAAACAGTGCAGGAAACATAATATCTGATGGGATTCTAGGCTGATGTAAGGAGTAAACAGAAGGTTCGTGATAAGGTGGGACCACTAGAAAACAGTGCAGGAAACATAATATCTGATGGGTTTCTAGGCTGATGTAAGGAGTAAACAGAAAGTTCGAGATAAGGTGGGACCACTAGAAAACAGTGCAGGAAACGTAATATCTCATGGGTTTCTAGGCTGATGTAAGGAGTAAACAGAAGGTTCGTGATCAGGTGGGACCACTAGAAAACAGTGCAGGAAACGTAATATCTGATGGGTTTCTAGGCTGATGTAAAGAGTAAACAGAAGGTTCGTGATCAGGTGAGACCACTAGAAAACAGTGCAGGAAACATAATATCTGATGGGTTTCTAGGCTGATGTAAGGAGTAAACAGAAAGTTCGAGATAAGGTGGGACCACTAGAAAACAGTGCAGGAAACATAATATCTCATGGGTGTCTAGGCTGATGTAAGGAGTAAACAGAAGGTTCGTGATAAGGTGGGACCAGTAGAAAACAGTGTAGGAAACATAATATCTCATGGGTTTCTAGGCTGATGTAAGGAGTAAACAGAAGGTTCGTGATTAGGTGGGACCACTAGAAAACAGTGCAGGAAACATAATATCTGATGGGTTTCTAGGTTGATGTAAGGAGTAAACAGAAGGTTCGTGATCAGGTGGGACCACTAGAAAACAGTGCAGGAAACATAATATCTCATGGGTGTCTAGGCTGATGTAAGGAGTAAACAGAAGGTTCGTGATATGGTGGGACCAGTAGAAAACAGTGCAGGAAACATAATATCTCATGGGTTTCTAGGCTGATGTAAGGAGTAAACAGAAGGTTCGTGATAAGGTGGGACCACTAGAAAACAGTGCAGGAAACATAATATCTGATGGGTTTCTAGGCTGATGTAAGGAGTAAACAGAAGGTTCGTGATAAGGTGGGACCACTAGAAAACAGTGCAGGAAACATAATATCTCATGGGTGTCTAGGCTGATGTAAGGAGTAAACAGAAGGTTCGTGATCAGGTGGGACCACTAGAAAACAGTGCAGGAAACATAATATCTCATGGGTTTCTAGGCTGATGTAAGGAGTAAACAGAAGGTTCGTGATCAGGTGGGACCACTAGAAAACAGTGCAGGAAACATAATATCTCATGGGTTTCTAGGCTGATGTAAGGAGTAAACAGAAGGTTCGTGATCAGGTGGGACCACTAGAAAACAGTGCAGGAAACATAATATCTGATGGGTTTCTAGGCTGATGTAAGGAGTAAACAGAAGGTTCGTGATCAGGTGGGACCACTAGAAAACAGTGCAGGAAACATAATATCTCATGGGTTTCTAGGCTGATGTAAGGAGTAAACAGAAGGTTCGTGATAAGGTGGGACCACTAGAAAACAGTGCAGGAAACATAATATCTCGTGGGTTTCTAGGCTGATGTAAGGAGTAAACAGAAGGTTCGTGATCAGTTGGGACCACTAGAAAACAGTGCAGGAAACATAATATCTTGTGGGTTTCTAGGCTGATGTAAGGAGTAAACAGAAGGTTCGTGATCAGGTGGGACCACTAGAAAACAGTGCAGGAAACATAATATCTCGTGGGTTTCTAGGCTGATGTAAGGAGTAAACAGAAGGTTCGTGATCAGGTGGGACCACTAGAAAACAGTGCAGGAAACATAATATCTCGTGGGTTTCTAGGCTGATGTAAGGAGTAAACAGAACGTTCGTGATCAGGTGGGACCACTAGAAAACAGTGCAGGAAACATAATATCTCATGGGTTTCTAGGCTGATGTAAGGAGTAAACAGAAGGTTCGTGATAAGGTGGGACCACTAGAAAACAGTGCAGGAAACATAATATCTCATGGGTTTCTAGGCTGATGTAAGGAGTAAACAGAAGGTTCGTGATCAGGTGGGACCACTAGAAAACAGTGCAGGAAACATAATATCTCGTGGGTTTCTAGGCTGATGTAAGGAGTAAACAGAAGGTTCGTGATCAGGTGGGACCACTAGTAAACAGTGCAGGAAACATAATATCTGATGGGTTTCTAGGCTGATGTAAGTAGTAAACAGAAGGTTCGTGATCAGGTGGGACCACTAGAAAACAGTGCAGGAAACATAATATCTCATGGGTTTCTAGGCTGATGTAAGGAGTAAACAGAAGGTTCGTGATCAGGTGGGACCACTAGAAAACAGTGCAGGAAACATAATATCTCATGGGTTTCTAGGCTGATGTAAGGAGTAAACAGAAGGTTCGAGATAAGGTGGGACCACTAGAAAACAGTGCAGGAAACGTAATATCTCATGGGTTTCTAGGCTGATGTAAGGAGTAAACAGAAGGTTCGAGATAAGGTGGGACCACTAGAAAACAGTGCAGGAAACATAATATCTCATGGGTTTCTAGGCTGATGTAAGGAGTAAACAGAAGGTTCGTGATAAGGTGGGACCACTAGAAAACAGTGCAGGAAACATAATATCTCATGGGTTTCTAGGCTGATGTAAGGAGTAAACAGAAGGTTCGTGATAAGGTAGGACCACTAGAAAACAGTGCAGGAAACATAATATCTCATGGGTTTCTAGGCTGATGTAAGGAGTAAACAGAAGGTTCGTGATAAGGTGGGACCACTAGAAAACAGTGCAGGAAACATAATATCTCATGGGTTTCTAGGCTGATGTAAGGAGTAAACAGAAGGTTCGTGATAAGGTGGGACCACTAGAAAACAGTGCAGGAAACATAATATCTGATGGGTTTCTAGGCTGATGTAAGGAGTAAACAGAAGGTTCGTGATAAGGTGGGACCACTAGAAAACAGTGCAGGAAACATAATATCTGATGGGTTTCTAGGCTGATGTAAGGAGTAAACAGAAGGTTCGAGATAAGGTGGGACCACTAGAAAACAGTGCAGGAAACATAATATCTCATGGGTTTCTAGGCTGATGTAAGGAGTAAACAGAAGGTTCGTGATAAGGTGGGACCACTAGAAAACAGTGCAGGAAACATAATATCTCATGGGTTTCTAGGCTGATGTAAGGAGTAAACAGAAGGTTCGTGATCAGGTGGGACCACTAGAAAACAGTGCAGGAAACATAATATCTCATGGGTTTCTAGGCTGATGTAAGGAGTAAACAGAAGGTTCGTGATCAGGTGGGACCACTAGAAAACAGTGCAGGAAACATAATATCTGATGGGTTTCTAGGCTGATGTAAGGAGTAAACAGAAGGTTCGTGTTCAGGTGGGACCACTAGAAAACAGTGCAGGAAACATAATATCTCATGGGTTTCTAGGCTGATGTAAGGAGTAAACAGAAGGTTCATGATCAGGTGGGACCACTAGAAAACAGTGCAGGAAACATAATATCTCGTGGGTTTCTAGGCTGATGTAAGGAGTAAACAGAAGGTTCGTGATCAGGTGGGACCACTAGAAAACAGTGCAGGAAACATAATATCTTGTGGGTTTCTAGGCTGATGTAAGGAGTAAACAGAAGGTTCGTGATCAGGTGGGACCTCTAGAAAACAGTGCAGGAAACATAATATCTCGTGGGTTTCTAGGCTGATGTAAGGAGTAAACAGAAGGTTCGTGATCAGGTGGGACCACTAGAAAACAGTGCAGGAAACATAATATCTCGTGGGTTTCTAGGCTGATGTAAGGAGTAAACAGAACGTTCGTGATCAGGTGGGACCACTAGAAAACAGTGCAGGAAACATTATATCTCGTGGGTTTCTAGGCTGATGTAAGGAGTAAACAGAAGGTTCGTGATAAGGTGGGACCACTAGAAAACAGTGCAGGAAACATAATATCTCGTGGGTTTCTAGGCTGATGTAAGGAGTAAACAGAAGGTTCGTGATCAGGTGGGACCACTAGAAAACAGTGCAGGAAACATAATATCTCGTGGGTTTCTAGGCTGATGTAAGGAGTAAACAGAAGGTTCGTGATCAGGTGGGACCACTAGTAAACAGTGCAGGAAACATAATATCTGATGGGGTTCTAGGCTGATGTAAGTAGTAAACAGAAGGTTCGTGATAAGGTGGGACCACTAGAAACAGTGCGAAACATAATATCTGATGGGTTTCTAGGCTGATGTAAAGGAGTAAACAGAAGGTTCGTGATCAGGTGGGACCACTACTCTAGAAAACAGTGCAGGAAACATAATATCTCATGGGTTTCTAGGCTGATGCAAGGAGTAAACAGAAGGTTCGAGATAAGGTGGGACCACTAGAAAACAGTGCAGGAAACGTAATATCTGATGGGTTTCTAGGCTGATGTAAGGAGTAAACAGAAGGTTCGAGATAAGGTGGGACCACTAGAAAACAGTGGAGGAAACATAATATCTGATGGGTTTCTAGGCTGATGTAAGGAGTAAACAGAAGGTTCGAGATAAGGTGGGACCACTAGAAAACAGTGCAGGAAACATAATATCTCATGGGTTTCTAGGCTGATGTAAGGAGTAAACAGAAGGTTCGTGATAAGGTAGGACCACTAGAAAACAGTGCAGGAAACATAATATCTGATGGGTTTCTAGGCTGATGTAAGGAGTAAACAGAAGGTTCATGATAAGGTGGGACCACTAGAAAACAGTGCAGGAAACATAATATCTCATGGGTTTCTAGGCTGATGTAAGGAGTAAACAGAAGGTTCGTGATAAGGTGGGACCACTAGAAAACAGTGCAGGAAACATAATATCTGATGGGTTTCTAGGCTGATGTAAGGAGTAAACAGAAGGATCGTGATCAGGTGGGACCACTAGAAAACAGTGCAGGAAACATAATATCTCATGGGTTTCTAGGCTGATGTAAGGAGTAAACAGAATGTTCGTGATCAGGTGGGACCACTAGAAAACAGTGCAGGAAACATAATATCTCATGGGTTTCTAGGCTGATGTAAGGAGTAAACAGAAGGTTCGTGATCAGGTGGGACCACTAGAAAACAGTGCAGGAAACATAATATCTGATGGGTTTCTAGGCTGATGTAAGGAGTAAACAGAAGGTTCGTGTTCAGGTGGGACCACTAGAAAACAGTGCAGGAAACATAATATCTCATGGGTTTCTAGGCTGATGTAAGGAGTAAACAGAAGGTTCATGATCAGGTGGGACCACTAGAAAACAGTGCATAAAACATAATATCTCGTGGGTTTCTAGGCTGATGTAAGGAGTAAACAGAAGGTTCGTGATCAGGTGGGACCACTAGAAAACAGTGCAGGAAACATAATATCTTGTGGGTTTCTAGGCTGATGTAAGGAGTAAACAGAAGGTTCGTGATCAGGTGGGACCTCTAGAAAACAGTGCAGGAAACATAATATCTCGTGGGTTTCTAGGCTGATGTAAGGAGTAAACAGAAGGTTCGTGATCAGGTGGGACCACTAGAAAACAGTGCAGGAAACATAATATCTCGTGGGTTTCTAGGCTGATGTAAGGAGTAAACAGAAGGTTCGTGATCAGGTGGGACCACTAGAAAACAGTGCAGGAAACATAATATCTCGTGGGTTTCTAGGCTGATGTAAGGAGTAAACAGAACGTTCGTGATCAGGTGGGACCACTAGAAAACAGTGCAGGAAACATTATATCTCGTGGGTTTCTAGGCTGATGTAAGGAGTAAACAGAAGGTTCGTGATAAGGTGGGACCACTAGAAAACAGTGCAGGAAACATAATATCTCATGGGTTTCTAGGCTGATGTAAGGAGTAAACAGAAGGTTCGTGATCAGGTGGGACCACTAGAAAACAGTGCAGGAAACATAATATCTCATGGGTTTCTAGATTTAACAAGATTGCCACCCAGAGAATTACTCTAGGTAGCAGGTGGACAAGTAAGCCCTTGGCTTATCGAGAGTCCGACCTTTTTATCTATGTGTATCCAGCCCGTCTGAGGTATGTGTCGATTTTATTTTTAAACATATTCACGCTATTAGCACCCACACAATCAGCAGGTAATCTGTTCCATTCATTTACAGTCCTTTGTGAAAATGAAAACTTTCTTATATCCAATCTACTCTGCTCCTTTGCTAATGCAAGATCATGTCCTCTAGTCCTTCTATCTTTCTTAACTGAGAAAAACATATTTCTATCAATATTTTCATAACCCTTCAATATCTAGGCTGATGTAAGGAGTAAACAGAAGGTTCGTGATCAGGTGGGACCACTAGAAAACAGTGCAGGAAACATAATATGTGATGGGTTTCTAGGCTGATGTAAGGAGTAAACAGAAGGTTCGTGATCAGGTGGGACCACTAGAAAACAGTGCAGGAAACATAATATCTCATGGGTTTCTAGGCTGATGTAAGGAGTAAACAGAAGGTTCGTGATAAGTTGGGACCACTAGAAAACAGTGCAGGAAACGTAATATCTCATGGGTTTCTAGGCTGATGTAAGGAGTAAACAGAAGGTTCGTGATAAGGTGGGACCACTAGAAAACAGTGCAGGAAACATAATATCTCATGGGTTTCTAGGCTGATGTAAGGAGTAAACAGAAGGTTCGTGATAAGGTGGGACCACTAGAAAACAGTGCAGGAAACATAATATCTCATGGGTTTCTAGGCTGATCTAAGGAGTAAACAGAAGGTTCGTGATAAGGTGGGACAACTAGAAAACAGTGCAGGAAACATAATATCTCATGGGTTTCTAGGCTGATGTAAGGAGTAAACAGAAGGTTCGTCATCAGGTGGGACCACTAGAAAACAGTGCAGGAAACATAATATCTCATGGGTTTCTAGGCTGATGTAAGGAGTAAACAGAAGGTTCGTGATCAGGTGGGACCACTAGAAAACAGTGCAGGAAACATAATATCTCATGGGTTTCTAGGCTGATGTAAGGAGTAAACAGAAGGTTCGTGGATCAGGTGGGACCACTCAGGAAAACAGTGCAGGAAACATAATATCTCATGGGTTTCTAGGCTGATGTAAGGAGTAAACAGAAGGTTCATGATAAGGTGGGACCACTAGAAAACAGTGCAGGAAACGTAATATCTCATGGGTTTCTAGGCTGATGTAAGGAGTAAACAGAAGGTTCGTGATAAGGTGGGACCACTAGAAAACAGTGCAGGAAACGTAATATCTCATGGGTTTCTAGTCTGATGTAAGGAGTAAACAGAAGGTTCGTGATAAGGTGGGACAACTAGAAAACAGTGCAGGAAACATAATATCTCATGGGTTTCTAGGCTGATGTAAGAAGTAAACAGAAGGTTCGTGATCAGGTGGGACCACTAGAAAACAGTGCAGGAAACATAATATCTGATGGGTTTCTAGGCTGATGTAAGGAGTAAACAGAAGGTTCGTGATAAGGTGGGACCACTAGAAAACAGTGCAGGAAACATAATATCTCATGGGTTTCTAGGCTGATGTAAGGAGTAAACAGAAGGTTCGTCATCAGGTGGGACCACTAGAAAACAGTGCAGGAAACATAATATCTCATGGGTTTCTAGGCTGATGTAAGGAGTAAACAGAAGGTTCGTGATCAGGTGGGACCACTAGAAAACAGTGCAGGAAACATAATATCTCATGGGTTTCTAGGCTGATGTAAGGAGTAAACAGAAGGTTCGTGATCAGGTGGGACCACTAGAAAACAGTGCAGGAAACATAATATCTCATGGGTTTCTAGGCTGATGTAAGGAGTAAACAGAAGGTTCGTGATCAGGTGGGACCACTAGAAAACAGTGCAGGAAACATAATATCTGATGGGTTTCTAGGCTGATGTAAGGAGTAAACAGAAGGTTCGTGTTCAGGTGGGACCACTAGAAAACAGTGCAGGAAACATAATATCTCATGGGTTTCTAGGCTGATGTAAGGAGTAAACAGAAGGTTCATGATCAGGTGGGACCACTAGAAAACAGTGCATAAAACATAATATCTCGTGGGTTTCTAGGCTGATGTAAGGAGTAAACAGAAGGTTCGTGATCAGGTGGGACCACTAGAAAACAGTGCAGGAAACATAATATCTTGTGGGTTTCTAGGCTGATGTAAGGAGTAAACAGAAGGTTCGTGATCAGGTGGGACCACTAGAAAACAGTGCAGGAAACATAATATCTCGTGGGTTTCTAGGCTGATGTAAGGAGTAAACAGAAGGTTCGTGATCAGGTGGGACCACTAGAAAACAGTGCAGGAAACATAATATCTCGTGGGTTTCTAGGCTGATGTAAGGAGTAAACAGAACGTTCGTGATCAGGTGGGACCACTAGAAAACAGTGCAGGAAACATAATATCTCGTGGGTTTCTAGGCTGATGTAAGGAGTAAACAGAAGGTTCGTGATAAGGTGGGACCACTAGAAAACAGTGCAGGAAACATAATATCTCGTGGGTTTCTAGGCTGATGTAAGGAGTAAACAGAAGGTTCGTGATCAGGTGGGACCACTAGAAAACAGTGCAGGAAACATAATATCTCATGGGTTTCTAGATTTAACAAGATTGCCACCCAGAGAATTACTCTAGGTAGCAGGTGGACAAGTAAGCCCTTGGCTTATCGAGAGTCCGACCTTTTTATCTATGTGTATCCAGCCCGTCTGAGGTATGTGTCGATTTTATTTTTAAACATATTCACGCTACTAGCACCCACACAATCAGCAGGTAATCTGTTCCATTCATTTACAGTCCTTTGTGAAAATGAAAACTTTCTTATATCCAATCTACTCTGCTCCTTTGCTAATGCAAGATCATGTCCTCTAGTCCTTCTATCTTTCTTAACTGAGAAAAACATATTTCTATCAATATTTTCATAACCCTTCAATATCTAGGCTGATGTAAGGAGTAAACAGAAGGTTCGTGATCAGGTGGGACCACTAGAAAACAGTGCAGGAAACATAATATGTGATGGGTTTCTAGGCTGATGTAAGGAGTAAACAGAAGGTTCGTGATCAGGTGGGACCACTAGAAAACAGTGCAGGAAACATAATATCTCATGGGTGTCTAGGCTGATGTAAGGAGTAAACAGAAGGTTCGTGATAAGGTGGGACCACTAGAAAACAGTGCAGGAAACGTAATATCTCATGGGTTTCTAGGCTGATGTAAGGAGTAAACAGAAGGTTCGTGATAAGGTGGGCCCACTAGAAAACAGTGCAGGAAACATAATATCTGATGGGTTTCTAGGCTGATGTAAGGAGTAAACAGAAGGTTCGAGATAAGGTGGGACCACTAGAAAACAGTGCAGGAAACGTAATATCTGATGGGTTTCTAGGCTGATGCAAGGAGTAAACAGAAGGTTCGAGATAAGGTGGGACCCCTAGAAAACAGTGCAGGAAACGTAATATCTGATGGGTTTCTAGGCTGATGCAAGGAGTAAACAGAAGGTTCGAGATAAGGTGGGACCCCTAGAAAACAGTGCAGGAAACGTAATATCTGATGGGTTTCTAGGTTGATGCAAGGAGTAAACAGAAGGTTCGAGATAAGGTGGGACCCCTAGAAAACAGTGCAGGAAACGTAATATCTGATGGGTTTCTAGGCTGATGCAAGGAGTAAACAGAAGGTTCGAGTTAAGGTGGGACCCCTAGAAAACAGTGCAGGAAACATAATATCTCATGGGCTCTCTAGGCTGATGTAAGGATAAAATAGAAGTTCGAGATAAGGTGGACCACTAGAAAACAGTGCAGGGAAACATAATATCTCATGGGTTTCTAGGCTGATGTAAGGAGTAAAACAGAAGGTCTGTGATAAGGTGGGGACCACTAGGAAAACAGTGCAGGAAACGTAATATCCAAGTGGCTCTTGTATTGATGTAAGGAGTAAAACAGAAGGTTCGTGGATAAGGTGGGACAATCCAGGAAAAACAGTGCAGGAAACACATAATATCTCATGGGTTTCTAGGCTGATGTAAGAAGTAAACAGAAGGTTCGTGATCAGGTGGGACCACTAGAAAACAGTGCAGGAAACATAATATCTGATGGGTTTCTAGGCTGATGTAAGGAGTAAACAGAAGGTTCGTGATAAGGTGGGACCACTAGAAAACAGTGCAGGAAACATAATATCTCATGGGTTTCTAGGCTGATGCAAGGAGTAAACAGAAGGTTCGAGATAAGGTGGGACCCCTAGAAAACAGTGCAGGAAACGTAATATCTGATGGGTTTCTAGGCTGATGCAAGGAGTAAACAGAAGGTTCGAGATAAGGTGGGACCCCTAGAAAACAGTGCAGGAAACGTAATATCTGATGGGTTTCTAGGCTGATACAAGGAGTAAACAGAAGGTTCGAGATAAGGTGGGACCCCTAGAAAACAGTGCAGGAAACGTAATATCTGATGGGTTTCTAGGCTGATGTAAGGAGTAAACAGAAGGTTCGTGATAAGGTGGGACCACTAGAAAACAGTGCAGGAAACATAATATCTCATGGGTTTCTAGGCTGATGTAAGGAGTAAACAGAAGGTTCGTGATAAGGTAGGACCACTAGAAAACAGTGCAGGAAACATAATATCTGATGGGTTTCTAGGCTGATGTAAGGAGTAAACAGAAGGTTCATGATAAGGTGGGACCACTAGAAAACAGTGCAGGAAACATAATATCTCATGGGTTTCTAGGCTGATGTAAGGAGTAAACAGAAGGTTCGTGATAAGGTGGGACCACTAGAAAACAGTGCAGGAAACACAATATCTCATGGGTTTCCAGACTGATGTAAGGAATAAACAGAAGGTTCGTGATAAGGTGGGACCACTAGAAAACAGTGCAGGAAACATAATATCTCATGGGTTTCTAGGCTGATGTAAGGAGTAAACAGAAGGTTCGTGATCAGGTGGGACCACTAGAAAACAGTGCATGAAACATAATATCTCATGGGTTTCTAGGCTGATGTAAGGAGTAAACAGAAGGTTCGTGATCAGGTGGGACCACTAGAAAACAGTGCAGGAAACATAATATCTGATGGGTTTCTAGGCTGATGTAAGGAGTAAACAGAAGGTTCGTGTTCAGGTGGGACCACTAGAAAACAGTGCAGGAAACATAATATCTCATGGGTTTCTAGGCTGATGTAAGGAGTAAACAGAAGGTTCATGATCAGGTGGGACCACTAGAAAACAGTGCAGGAAACATAATATCTCGTGGGTTTCTAGGCTGATGTAAGGAGTAAACAGAAGGTTCGTGATCAGTTGGGACCACTAGAAAACAGTGCAGGAAACATAATATCTTGTGGGTTTCTAGGCTGATGTAAGGAGTAAACAGAAGGTTCGTGATCAGGTGGGACCACTAGAAAACAGTGCAGGAAACATAATATCTCGTGGGTTTCTAGGCTGATGTAAGGAGTAAACAGAAGGTTCGTGATCAGGTGGGACCACTAGAAAACAGTGCAGGAAACATAATATCTCGTGGGTTTCTAGGCTGATGTAAGGAGTAAACAGAACGTTCGTGATCAGGTGGGACCACTAGAAAACAGTGCAGGAAACATTATATCTCGTGGGTTTCTAGGCTGATGTAAGGAGTAAACAGAAGGTTCGTGATAAGGTGGGACCACTAGAAAACAGTGCAGGAAACATAATATCTCATGGGTTTCTAGGCTGATGTAAGGAGTAAACAGAAGGTTCGTCATCAGGTGGGACCACTAGAAAACAGTGCAGGAAACATAATATCTCGTGGGTTTCTAGGCTGATGTAAGGAGTAAACAGAAGGTTCGTGATCAGGTGGGACCACTAGTAAACAGTGCAGGAAACATAATATCTGATGGGTTTCTAGGCTGATGTAAGTAGTAAACAGAAGGTTCGTGATCAGGTGGGACCACTAGAAAACAGTGCAGGAAACATAATATCTCATGGGTTTCTAGGCTGATGTAAGTAGTAAACAGAAGGTTCGTGATCAGGTGGGACCACTAGAAAACAGTGCAGGAAACATAATATCTCATGGGTTTCTAGGCTGATGTAAGGAGGAAACAGAAGGTTCGAGATAAGGTGGGACCACTAGAAACAGTGCAGGAAACGCAATATCCCATGTGGGTTCTAGGCTGATGGCGGAGTAAACAGAAGTCTGGAGATGGTGGGATCACCGAAAAACAGTGCAGCAAAACATAATATCCTATGGGTTCTGTGGCCGATGTAAGGAGTAAAACAGAAGGTGGGACCACTAGAAAACAGTGCAGTAAGGGAAACATAATATCCCATGGCTCTAGGCTGATGTAAGGAGTAAACAGAAGGTTCGTGGATAAGGTGGACCACTAGAAAAACAGTGCAGGAAACAAGCAATGACCCCTACGGGTTTCTAGGCTGATGTAAGGAGTAAAACAGAAGGTTCGTGATAAGGTGGGACCACTAGAAAGCAGTGCAGGAAACATAACATCCCATGGGTTTCTAGGGCTGATGTAAGGAGCAAACAGAAATCGTGATAAGGTAGGACCACTAGAAAACAGTGCAGGAAACATAATATCTGATGGGTTTCTAGGCTGACAAGGAGTAAACAGAAGGTTCATGATAAGGTGGGGACCACTAGAAAACAGTGCAGGAAACATAATATCCTGCTGGCTCTAGGCTGATGAGCAAAACAGAAGGTTCGTGATAAGGTGGGACCGAAAACAGTGCAGGAAACATAATATCCTGCTGGCTCAGGCCGCATGGAAACAGAAGGTTCGTGGATCAGGTGGACCACTAGAAAACAGTGCAGGAAACATAATATCCCGGTTTCAGGGCTGATGTAAGGAGTAAACAGAAGGTTCGTGATCAGGTGGGACCACTAGAAAACAGTGCATGAAACATAATATCTCATGGGTTTCTAGGCTGATGTAAGGAGTAAACAGAAGGTTCGTGATCAGGTGGGACCACTAGAAAACAGTGCAGGAAACATAATATCTGATGGGTTTCTAGGCTGATGTAAGGAGTAAACAGAAGGTTCGTGTTCAGGTGGGACCACTAGAAAACAGTGCAGGAAACATAATATCTCATGGGTTTCTAGGCTGATGTAAGGAGTAAACAGAAGGTTCATGATCAGGTGGGACCACTAGAAAACAGTGCAGGAAACATAATATCTCGTGGGTTTCTAGGCTGATGTAAGGAGTAAACAGAAGGTTCGTGATCAGTTGGGACCACTAGAAAACAGTGCAGGAAACATAATATCTTGTGGGTTTCTAGGCTGATGTAAGGAGTAAACAGAAGGTTCGTGATCAGGTGGGACCACTAGAAAACAGTGCAGGAAACATAATATCTCGTGGGTTTCTAGGCTGATGTAAGGAGTAAACAGAAGGTTCGTGATCAGGTGGGACCACTAGAAAACAGTGCAGGAAACATAATATCTCGTGGGTTTCTAGGCTGATGTAAGGAGTAAACAGAACGTTCGTGATCAGGTGGGACCACTAGAAAACAGTGCAGGAAACATTATATCTCGTGGGTTTCTAGGCTGATGTAAGGAGTAAACAGAAGGTTCGTGATAAGGTGGGACCACTAGAAAACAGTGCAGGAAACATAATATC
>CM034543.1:55544446-55563293 GCA_020002185.1 Paraescarpia echinospica | reverse complement strand
TGATATCAAGCTACACATATAACTAGATTAACGGCAAAGGGGAATGTATGGTACCCTTTCATCTCCGTCACGTTTGTTACAAGAAAATAGTACGTAAGTTATGGGAGTGGAAATTCATTCCTGTTTGATGATTTATCTTGTCTATTGCAGTAGTACATTCAGTTATCTCGAAACAAACATGTCCCATGTCAAGGTGATCGAAAAAATTCACGCATATCACAACAAAACGGTATTTTCAAGTGCACTCTTTGCGCGGACGGATCCGTAATGTGGTCTTACCCGAAATTGATGTCCTGCATGTTACAAATCTTCAAGAAGGATAGACTGATATCAAGCTACACATATAACTAGATTAACCGCAAAGGGGAATGTATGGTACCCTTTCATCTCCGTCACGTTTGTTACAAGAAAATAGTACGTAAGTTATGGGAGTGGAAATTCATTCCTGTTTGGTGTGTTATCTTGTCTATTGCAGTAGTACATTCAGTATTCTCGAAACAGACATGTCAATTGTCAAGGTGTTCGAAAAAATTCACGCCTGTCACACCAAAACTGTATTTTCAAGTGCACTCTTTGCGCGGACAGATCCGTAATGTGGTCTTACCCCAAATTGATGTCCTGCATGTTACAAATGTTCAAGAAGGCTAGGTTGATATCACGCTACACATACAACTAGATTAACCGCAAAGGGGAATGTACGTTACCCTTTCATGTCCGTCACGTAAGTTACAAGAAAATAGTACGTAAGTTGTGGAAGTTGAAACTCATTCCTGTTTGAAGTTTTATCTTGTCTAATGCAGTAGTACGTTAAGTATTCTCGAAACAAACATGTCCCATGTCAAGGTGATCGAAAAAATTCACGCATATTACACCAAAACGGTATTTTCAAGTGCATTCTGCGCGGACGTATCTGTAATGTGGTCTTACCTCAAATTGATGTCCTGCATGTTACAAATCTTCACGAAAGCTAGAGTGATATCAAGCTACACATACAACTAGATTAACCGAAAAGGGGAGTACATGGTACCCTTTCATCTCCGTCACGTAAGTTACAAGAAAATAGTACGTAAGTTATGGGAGTGGAAATTCATTCATGTTTGATGATTTATCTTGTCTATTGCAGTAGTACATTCAGTTATCTCGAAACAAACATGTCCCATGTCAAGGTGATCGAAAAAATTCACGCATATCACAACAAAACGGTATTTTTAAGTGCACTCTTTGCGCGGACGGATCCGTCTCTTTGCGCGGACGGATCCGTAATGTGGTCTTACCCCAAATTGATGTCCTGCATGTTATAAATCTTCACGAAAGCTAGAGTGATATCAAGCTACACATACAACTAGATTAACCGCAAAGGGGAATACATGGTACCCTTTCATCTCCGTCACGTAAGTTACAAGAAAATAGTACGTAAGTTATGGGAGTGGAAATTCATTCATGTTTGATGATTTATGTTGTCTATTGCAGTAGTACATTCACTTTTCTCGAAACAAACATGTCCCATGTTAAGGTGATCGAGAAAATTCACGCATATCACACCAAAACGGTATTTTCAAGTGCATTCTTTGCGCGGACGGATCCGTAATGTGGTCTTACCCGAAATTGATGTCCTGCATGTTACAAATCTTCAAGAAGGCTAGACTGATATCAAGCTACACATATAACTAGATTAACCGCAAAGGGGAATGTATGGTACCCTTTCATCTCCGTCACGTTTGTTACAAGAAAATAGTACGTAAGTTATGGGAGTGGAAATTCATTCCTGTTTGATGTTTTATCTTGTCTATTGCAGTAGTACTTTCAGTATTCTCGAAACAGACATGTCCATTGTCAAGGTGTTCGAAAAAATTCACGCCTGTCACACCAAAACTGTATTTTCAAGTGCACTCTTTGCGCGGACAGATCCGTAATGTGGTCTTACCCCAAATTGATGTCCTGCATGTAACAAATGTTCAAGAAGGCTAGATTGATATCACGCTACACATACAACTAGATTAACCGCAAAGGGGAATGTACGTTACCCTTTCATGTCCGTCACGTAAGTTACAAGAAAATAGTACGTAAGTTGTGGAAGTTGAAGCTCATTCCTGTTTGAAGTTTTATCTTGTCTAATGCAGTAATACGTTCAGTATTCTCGAAACAAACATGTCCCATGTCAAGGTGATCGAAAAAATTCACGCATATTACACCAAAACGGTATTTTCAAGTGCACTCTGCGCGGACGTATCCGTAATGTGGTCTTACCCCAAATTGATGTCCTGCATGTTATTAATCTTCACGAAAGCTAGAGTGATATCAAGCTACACATAAAACTAGATTAACCGCAAAGGGGAATACATGGTACCCTTTCATCTCCGTCACGTAAGTTACCAGAAAATAGTACGTAAGTTATGGGAGTGGAAATTCATTCATGTTTGATGATTTATTTTGTCTATTGCAGTAGTACATGCACTTTTCTCGAAACAAACATGTCCCATGTCAAGGTGATCGAAAAAATTCACGCATATCACACCAAAACGGTATTTTCAAGTGCACTCTTTGCGCGGACGGATCCGTAATGTGGTCTTACCCGAAATTGATGTCCTGCATGTTACAAATCTTCAAGAAGGCTAGACTGATATCAAGCTACACATATAACTAGATTAACCGCAAAGGGGAATGTATGGTAACCTTTCATCTCCGTCACGTTTGTTACAAGAAAATAGTACGTAAGTTATGGGAGTGGAAATTTCATTCCTGTTTGATGTTTTATCTTGTCTATTGCAGTAGTACATTCAGTATTCTCGAAACAGACATGTCCATTGTCAAGGTGTTCGAAAAAATTCACGCCTGTCACACCAAAACTGTATTTTCAAGTGCACTCTTTGCGCGGACGGATCCGTAATGTGGTCTTACCCCAAATTGATGTCCTGCATGTTACAAATCTTCAAGAAGGATAGACTGATATCAAGCTACACATATAACTAGATTAACCGCAAAGGGGAATGTATGGTACCCTTTCATCTTCGTCACGTAAGTTACAAGAAAATAGTACGTAAGTCATGGGAGTAGAAATTCATTCCTGTTTGATGTTTTGTTTTGTCTATTGCAGTAGTACATTTAGTATTCTCGAAACAAACATGTCCCATGTCAAAGTGATCGAAAACAATTCACGCATATCACACCAAAACTGTATTTTCAAGTGCACTCTTTGCGCGGACAGATCCGTAATGTGGTCTTACCCCAAATTGATGTCCTGCATGTTACAAATGTTCAAGAAGGCTAGATTTATATCACGCTACACATACAACTAGATTAACCGCAAGGGGAATGTACGTTACCCTTTCATGTCCGTCACGTAAGTTACAAGAAAATAGTACGTAAGTTGTGGAAGTTGAAACTCATTCCTGTTTGAAGTTTTATCTTGTCTAATGCAGTAGTACGTTAAGTATTCTCGAAACAAACATGTCCCATGTCAAGGTGATCGAAAAAATTCACGCATATTACACCAAAACGGTATTTTCAAGTGCATTCTGCGCGGACGAATCCGTAATGTGGTCTTACCTCAAATTGATGTCCTGCATGTTACAAATCTTCACGAAAGCTAGAGTGATATCAAGCTACACATACAACTAGATTAACCGAAAAGGGGAGTACATGGTACCCTTTCATCTCCGTCACGTAAGTTACAAGAAAATAGTACGTAAGTTATGGAAGTGGAAATTCATTCATGTTTGATGATTTATGTTGTCTATTGCAGTAGTACATTCACTATTCTCGAAACAAACATGTCCCATGTTAAGGTGATCGAAAAAATTCACGCATATCACACCAAAACGGTATTTTCAAGTGCACTCTTTGCGCGGACGGATCCGTAATGTGGTCTTACCCGAAATTGATGTCCTGCATGTTACAAATCTTCAACAAGGCTAGATTGATATCAAGCTACACATATAACTAGATTAACCGCAAAGGGGAATGTATGGTACCCTTTCATCTCCGTCACGTTTGTTACAAGAAAATAGTACGTAAGTTATGGGAGTGGAAATTCATTCCTGTTTGATGTTTTATCTTGTCTATTGCAGTAGTACTTTCAGTATTCTCGAAACAGACATGTCCATTGTCAAGGTGTTCGAAAAAATTCACGCCTGTCACACCAAAACTGTATTTTCAAGTGCACTCTTTGCGCGGACAGATCCGTAATGTGGTCTTACCCCAAATTGATGTCCTGCATGTAACAAATGTTCAAGAAGGCTAGATTGATATCACGCTACACATACAACTAGATTAACCGCAAAGGGGAATGTACGTTACCCTTTCATGTCCGTCACGTAAGTTACAAGAAATTAGTACGTAAGTTGTGGAAGTTGAAGCTCATTCCTGTTTGAAGTTTTATCTTGTCTAATGCAGTAATACGTTCAGTATTCTCGAAACAAACATGTCCCATGTCAAGGTGATCGAAAAAATTCACGCATATTACACCAAAACGGTATTTTCAAGTGCACTCTGCGCGGACGTATCCGTAATGTGGTCTTACCCCAAATTGATGTCCTGCATGTTATTAATCTTCACGAAAGCTAGAGTGATATCAAGCTACACATAAAACTAGATTAACCGCAAAGGGGAATACATGGTACCCTTTCATCTCCGTCACGTAAGTTACCAGAAAATAGTACGTAAGTTATGGGAGTGGAAATTCATTCATGTTTGATGATTTATTTTGTCTATTGCAGTAGTACATGCACTTTTCTCGAAACAAACATGTCCCATGTCAAGGTGATCGAAAAAATTCACGCATATCACACCAAAACGGTATTTTCAAGTGCACTCTTTGCGCGGACGGATCCGTAATGTGGTCTTACCCGAAATTGATGTTCTGTATGTTACAAATCTTCAAGAAGGCTACACTGATATCAAGCTACACATATAACTAGATTAACCGCAAAGGGGAATGTATGGTAACCTTTCATCTCCGTCACGTTTGTTACAAGAAAATAGTACGTAAGTTATGGGAGTGGAAATTCATTCCTGTTTGATGTTTTATCTTGTCTATTGCAGTAGTACATTCAGTATTATCGAAACAGACATGTCCATTGTCAAGGTGTTCGAAAAAATTCACGCCTGTCACACCAAAACTGTATTTTCAAGTGCACTCTTTGCGCTGACGGATCCGTAATGTGGTCTTACCCCAAATTGATGTCCTGCATGTTAAAAATCTTCAAGAAGGCTAGAATGATATCAAGCTACACATATAACTAGATTAACCGCAAAGGGGAATGTATGGTACCCTTTCATCTTCGTCACGTAAGTTACAAGAAAATAATACGTAAGTCATGGGAGTAGAAATTCATTCCTGTTTGATGTTTTGTTTTGTCTATTGCAGTAGTACATTCAGTATTCTCGAAACAAACATGTCCCATGTCAAAGTGATCGAAAACAATTCACGCATATCACACCAAAACACTGGAGGAGGTACTCTTTGCTTGTGGACAGATCCATCGTAATTCTTACCCCAAATTGATATCTGCCATGTGCCTGAAATGATATTCAAGAGAGCTGAATTGATGTCCGCTACATACAACTGAACAACCGCAGAAGGGAATGTGCGTTACCCTCCATGTCCGTCACGTAAAGGATTGGGAAAAACATCTAGTACGTAAAGTTGTGGAAGTTGAGAACTCATTCCTGTTTGAGAGTTTTATCTTGTCTAATGGAAGTAGTACGTTAAGTATTCTCCAGAACAAATATCGAGATTGCATTCTGCGCGGACGGATCCGTAATGTGGTCTTACCCCAAATTGATGTCCTGCATGTTACAAATCTTCAAGAAGGCTAGACTGATATCAAGCTACACATATAACTAGATTAACCGCAAAGGGGAATGTATGGTACCCTTTCATCTTCGTCACGTAAGTTACAAGAAAATAGTACGTAAGTTATGGAGTGGAAATTCATTCATGTTTGATGTTCGTTTGGTATCTATTGCAGTAGGTACTACTTTATTCTCTCAGAAACAAAACATGTCCCCATGTTAGGGTGGATGGGAAACTGTTATATCACAAGAAACCAATTATTTTCGGTGCACTCTTTGCCGGACGGATCCGTAATGTTCTTTTGAGAACTGATGTCCTGCACGTATTACAAAATCTTCAACAAGGCTGACTGATATCAAGCTACACATATAACTAGATTAACCGCAAAGGGGAATGTATGGTACCCTTTCATCTCCGTCACGTTTGTTACAAGAAAATAGTACGTAAGTTATGGGAGTGGAAATTCATTCCTGTTTGATGTTTTATCTTTTCTATTGCAGTAGTACTTTCAGTATTCTCGAAACAGACATGTCCATTGTCAAGGTGTTCGAAAAAATTCACGCCTGTCACACCAAAACTGTATTTTCAAGTGCACTCTTTGCGCGGACAGATCCGTAATGTGGTCTTACCCCAAATTGATGTCCTGCATGTAACAAATGTTCAAGAAGGCTAGATTGATATCACGCTACACATACAACTAATTAACCGCAAAGGGGAATGTACGTTACCCTTTAATGTCCGTCACGTAAGTTACAAGAAAATAGTACGTAAGTTGTGGAAGTTGAAGCTCATTCCTGTTTGAAGTTTTATCTTGTCTAATGCAGTAGTACGTTCAGTATTGTCGAAACAAACATGTCCCATGTCAAGGTGATTGAAAAAATTCACGCATATTACACCAAAACGGTATTTTCAAGTGCACTCTGCGCGGACGTATCCGTAATGTGGTCTTACCCCAAATTGATGTCCTGCATGTTATTAATCTTCACGAAAGGTAGAGTGATATCAAGCTACACATACAACTAGATTAACCGCAAAGGGGAATACATGGTACCCTTTCATCTCCGTCACGTAAGTTACCAGAAAATAGTACGTAAGTTATGGGAGTGGAAATTCATTCATGTTTGATGATTTATGTTGTCTATTGCAGTAGTACATGCACTTTTCTCGAAACAAACATGTTCCATGTCAAGGTGATCGAAAAAATTCACGCATATCACACCAAAACGGTATTTTCAGGTGCACTCTTTGCGCGGACGGATCCGTAATGTGGTCTTACCCGAAATTGATGTTCTGCATGTTACAAATCTTCAAGAAGGCTAGACTGATATCAAGCTACACATATAACTAGATTAACCGCAAAGGGGAATGTATGGTACCCTTTCATCTCCGTCACGTTTGTTACAAGAAAATAGTACGTAAGTTATGGGAGTGGAAATTCATTCCTGTTTGATGTTTTATCTTGTCTATTGCAGTAGTACATTCAGCATTCTCGAAACAGACATGTCCATTGTCAAGGTGTTCGAAAAAATTCACGCCTGTCACACCAAAACTGTATTTTCAAGTGCACTCTTTGCGCGGACAGATCCGTAATGTGGTCTTACCCCAAATTGATGTCCTGCATGTAACAAATGTTCAAGAAGGCTAGATTGATATCACGCTACACATACAACTAGATTAACCGCAAAAGGGAATGTACGTTACCCTTTCATGTCCGTCACGTAAGTTACAAGAAAATAGTACGTAAGTTGTGAAAGTTGAAGCTCATTCCTGTTTGAAGTTTTATCTTGTCTAATGCAGTAGTACGTTCAGTATTCTCGAAACAAACATGTCCCATGTCAAGGTGATCGAAAAAATTCACGCATATTACACCAAAACGGTATTTTAAAGTGCACTCTGCGCGGACGTATCCGTAATGTGGTCTTACCCCAAATTGATCTATTGCATGTTACAAATCTTCAAGAAAGCTAGAGTGATATCAAGCTACACATACAACTAGATTAACCGCAAAGGGGAGTACATGGTACCCTTTCATCTCCGTTACGTAAGTTACAAGAAATAGTACGTAAGTTATGGGAGTGGAAATTTATTCATGTTTGATTATTTATCTTGTCTATTGCAGTAGTACATTCAGTTATCTCGAAACAAACATGTCCCATGTCAACGTGATCGAAAAAATTCACGCATATCACAACAAAAAGGTATTTTCAAGTGCACTCTTTGCGCGGACGGATCCGTAATGTGGTCTTACCCCAAATTGATGTCCTGCATGTTATAAATCTTCACGAAAGCTAGAGTGATATCAAGCTACACATACAACTAGATTAACCGCAAAGGGGAATACATGGTACCCTTTCATCTCCGTCACGTAAGTTACAAGAAAATAGTACGTAAGTTATGGGAGTGGAAATTCATTCATGTTTGATGATTTATGTTGTCTATTGCAGTAGTACATTCACTTTTCTCGAAACAAACATGTCCCATGTCAAGGTGATCGAAAAAATTCACGCATATCACACCAAAACGGTATATTGAAGTGCACTCTTTGCGCGGACGGATCCGTAATGTGGTCTTACCCGAAATTAATTTCCTGCATGTTACAAATCTTCATAAAGGCTAGACTGATATCAAGCTACACATATCACTAGATTATCCGCACAGGGGAATGTATGGTACCCTTTCATCTCCGTCACGTTTGTTACAAGAAAATAGTACGTAAGTTATGGGAGTGGAAATTCATTCCTGTTTGATGTGTTATCTTTTCTATTGCAGTAGTACATTCAGTATTCTCGATACAGACTTGTCCATTGTCAAGGTGTTCGATAAAATTCACGCCTGTCACACCAAAACTGTATTTTCAAGTGCACTCTTTGCGCGGACGGATCCGTAATGTGGTCTTACCCTAAATTGATATCCTGCATGTTACAAATCTTCAAGAAGGCTAGACTGATATCAAGCTACACATATAACTAGATTAACCGCAAATGGGAATGTATGGTTCCCTTTCATCTTCGTCACGTAAGTTACAAGAAATTAGTACGTACGTTATGGGAGTTGAAACTCATTCCTGTTTGATGTTTTATCTTGTCCAATGCAGTAGTACGTTTAGTATTCTCGAAACAAACATGTCCCATGTCAAAGTGATCGAACACAATTCACGCATATCACAACAAAACGGTATTTTGAAGTGCACTCTTTGCGCGGGCTGATCCGTAATGTGGTCTTACCCCAAATTGATGTCCTGCTTGTTACAAATCTTCACGAAGGCTAGAGTGATATCAAGCTACACATACAACTAGATTAACCGCAAAGGGGAGTACATGGTACCCTTTCATCTCCGTCACGTAAGTTACAAGAAAATAGTACGTATGTTATGGAAGTGGAAATTCATTGATGTTTGATGATTTATGTTGTCTATTGCAGTAGTACATTCACTTTTCTCGAAACAAACATGTCCCATGTTAAGGTGATCGAAAAAATTCACGCATATCACACCAAAACGGTATTTTCAAGTGCACTCTTTGCGCGGACGGATCCGTAATGTGGTCTTACCCGAAATTGATGTCCTGCATGTTACAAATCTTCATAAAGGCTAGACTGATATCAAGCTACACATATCACTAGATTATCCGCACAGGGGAATGTATGGTACCCTTTCATCTCCGTCACGTTTGTTACAAGAAAATAGTACGTAAGTTATGTGAGTGGAAATTCATTCCTGTTTGATGTGTTATCTTTTCTATTGCAGTAGTACATTCAGTATTCTCGAAACAGACTTGTCCATTGTCAAGGTGTTCGAAAAAATTCACGCCTGTCACACCAAAACTGTATTTTCAAGTGCACTCTTTGCGCGGACGGATCCGTAATGTGGTCTTACCCCAAATTGATATCCTGCATGTTACAAATCTTCAAGAAGGCTAGACTGATATCAAGCTACACATATAACTAGATTAACCGCAAAGGGGAATGTATGGTTCCCTTTCATCTTCGTCACGTAAGTTACAAGAAATAGTACGTAAGTTATGGGAGTGGAAATTCATTCATGTTTGATGATTTATCTTGTCTATTGCAGTAGTACATTCAGTTATCTCGAAACAAACATGTCCCATGTCAAGGTGATCGAAAAAATTCACGCATATCACAACAAAACGGTACTATCAAGTGCACTCTTTGCGCGGACGGATCCGTAATGTGGTCTTACCCCAAATTGATGTCCTGCATGTTAGAAATCTTCAAGAAAGCTAGAGTTATATAAAGCTACACATACAACTAGATTAACCGCAAAGGGGAATACATGGTACCCTTTCATCTCCGTCACGTAAGTTACAAGAAAATAGTACGTAAGTTATGGGAGTGGAAATTCATTCATGTTTGATGATTTATGTTGTCTATTGCAGCAATTCATTCAATTTTCTCGAAACAAACATGTCCCATGTCAAGGTGATCGAAAAAATTCACGCATATCACACCAAAACGGTATATTGAAGTGCACTCTTTGCACGGACGGATCCGTAATGTGGTCTTACCCGAAATTAATTTCCTGCATGTTACAAATCTTCATAAAGGCTAGACTGATATCAAGCTACACATATCACTAGATTTTCCGCACAGGGGAATGTATGGTACCCTTTCATCTCCGTCACGTTTGTTACAAGAAAATAGTACGTAAGTTATGGGAGTGGAAATTCATTCCTGTTTGATGTGTTATCTTTTATATTGCAGTAGTACATTCAGTATTCTCGAAACAGACTTGTCCATTGTCAAGGTGTTCGAAAAAATTCACGCCTGTCACACCAAAACTGTATTTTCAAGTGCACTCTTTGCGCGGACGGATCCGTAATGTGGTCTTACCCCAAATTGATGTCCTGCATGTTACAAATCTTCAAGAAGGCTAGACTGATATCAAGCTACACATATAACTAGATTAACCGCAAAGGGGAATGTATGGTACCCTTTCATCTTCGTCACGTAAGTTACAAGAAAATAGTACGTAAGTTATGGGAGTTGAAACTCATTCCTGTTTGATGTTTTATCTTGTCCAATGCAGTAGTACGTTTAGTATTCTCGAAACAAACATGTCCCATGTCAAAGTGATCGAACACAATTTATGCATATCACAACAAAACGGTATTTTGAAGTGCACTCTTTGCGCGGACGGATCCGTAATGTGGTCTTACCCCAAATTGATGTCCTGCTTGTTACAAATCTTCACGAAGGCTAGAGTGATATCAAGCTACACATACAACTAGATTAACCGCAAAGGGGAGTACATGGTACCCTTTCATCTCCGTCACGTAAGTTACAAGAAAATAGTACGTATGTTATGGAAGTGGAAATTCATTCATGTTTGATGATTTTTGTTGTCTATTGCAGTAGTACATTCACTTTTCTCGAAACAAACATGTCCCATGTTAAGGTGATCGAAAAAATTCACGCATATCACACCAAAACGGTATTTTCAAGTGCACTCTTTGCGCGGACGGATCCGTAATGTGGTCTTACCCGAAATTGATGTCCTGCATGTTACAAATCTTCAAGAAGGCTAGACTGATATCAAGCTACACATATAACTAGATTAACCGCAAAGGGGAATGTATGGTACCCTTTCATCTCCGTCACGTTTGTTACAAGAAAATAGTACGTAAGTTATGGGAGTGGAAATTCATTCCTGTTTGATGTTTTATCTTGTCTATTGCAGTAGTACTTTCAGTATTCTCGAAACAGACATGTCAATTGTCAAGGTGTTCGAAAAAATTCACGCCTCTCACACCAAAACTGTATTTTCAAGTGCACTCTTTGCGCGGACGGATCCCTAATGTGGTCTTACCCCAAATTTATGTCCTGCATTTTACAAATCTTCAAGAAGGCTACACTGATATCAAGCTACACATATAACTAGATTAACCGCAAAGGGGAATGTATGGTACCCTTTCATCTTCGTCACGTAAGTTACAAGAAAATAGTACGTAAGTCATGGGAGTAGAAATTCATTCCTGTTTGTTGTTTTGTTTTGTCTATTGCAGTAGTACATTCAGTATTCTCGAAACAAACATGTCCCATGTCAAAGTGATCGAAAACAATTCACGGATATCACACCAAAACTGTATTTTCAAGTGCACTCTTTGCGCAGACAGATCCGTAATGTGGTCTTACCCCAAATTGATGTCCTGCATGTTACAAATGTTCAAGAAGGCTAGATTGATATCACGCTACACATACAACTAGATTAACCGCAATGGGAATGTACGTTACCCTTTCATGTCCGTCACGTAAGTTACAAGAAAATAGTACGTAAGTTGTGGAAGTTGAAACTCATTCCTGTTTGAAGTTTTATCTTGTCTAATGCAGTAGTACGTTAAGTATTCTCGAAACAAACATGTCCCATGTCAAGGTGATCGAAAAAATTCACGCATATTACACCAAAACGGTATTTTCAAGTGCATTCTGCGCGGACGAATCCGTAATGTGGTCTTACCTCAAATTGATGTCCTGCATGTTACAAATCTTCACGAAAGCTAGAGTGATATCAAGCTACACATACAACTAGATTAACCGAAAAGGGGAGTACATGGTACCCTTTCATCTCCGTCACGTAAGTTAAAAGAAAATAGTACGTAATTTATGGAAGTGGAAATTCATTCATGTTTGATGATTTATGTTGTCTATTGCAGTAGTACATTCACTTTTCTCGAAACAAACATGTCCCATGTTAAGGTGATCGAAAAAATTCACGCATATCTCACCAAAACGGTATTTTCAAGTGCACTCTTTGCGCGGACGGATCCGTAATGTGGTCTTACCCGAAATTGATGTCCTGCATGTTACAAATCTTCAACAAGGCTAGACTGATATCAAGCTACACATATAACTAGATTAACCGCAAAGGGGAATGTATGGTACCCTTTCATCTCCGTCACGTTTGTTACAAGAAAATAGTACGTAAGTTATGGGAGTGGAAATTCATTCCTGTTTGATGTTTTATCTTTTCTATTGCAGTAGTACTTTCAGTATTCTCGAAACAGACATGTCCATTGTCAAGGTGTTCGAAAAAATTCACGCCTGTCACACCAAAACTGTATTTTCAAGTGCACTCTTTGCGCGGACAGATCCGTAATGTGGTCTTACCCCAAATTGATGTCCTGCATGTAACAAATGTTCAAGAAGGCTAGATTGATATCACGCTACACATACAACTAATTAACCGCAAAGGGGAATGTACGTTACCCTTTAATGTCCGTCACGTAAGTTACAAGAAAATAGTACGTAAGTTGTGGAAGTTGAAGCTCATTCCTGTTTGAAGTTTTATCTTGTCTAATGCAGTAGTACGTTCAGTATTGTCGAAACAAACATGTCCCATGTCAAGGTGATTGAAAAAATTCACGCATATTACACCAAAACGGTATTTTCAAGTGCACTCTGCGCGGACGTATCCGTAATGTGGTCTTACCCCAAATTGATGTCCTGCATGTTATTAATCTTCACGAAAGCTAGAGTGATATCAAGCTACACATACAACTAGATTAACCGCAAAGGGGAATACATGGTACCCTTTCATCTCCGTCACGTAAGTTACCAGAAAATAGTACGTAAGTTATGGGAGTGGAAATTAATTCATGTTTGATGATTTATGTTGTCTATTGCAGTAGTACATGCACTTTTCTCGAAACAAACATGTTCCATGTCAAGGTGATCGAAAAAATTCACGCATATCACACCAAAACGGTATTTTCAAGTGCACTCTTTGCGCGGACGGATCCGTAATGTGGTCTTACCCGAAATTGATGTCCTGCATGTTACAAATCTTCAAGAAGGCTAGACTGATATCAAGCTACACATATAACTAGATTAACCGCAAAGGGGAATGTATGGTACCCTTTCATCTCCGTCACGTTTGTTACAAGAAAATAGTACGTAAGTTATGGGAGTGGAAATTTATTCCTGTTTGATGTTTTATCTTGTCTATTGCAGTAGTACTTTCAGTATTCTCGAAACAGACATGTCCATTGTCAAGGTGTTCGAAAAAATTCACGCCTGTCACACCAAAACTGTATTTTCAAGTGCACTCTTTGCGCGGACAGATCCGTAATGTGGTCTTACCCCAAATTGATGTCCTGCATGTAACAAATGTTCAAGAAGGCTAGATTGATATCACGCTACACATACAACTAGATTAACCGCAAAGGGGAATGTAGGTTACCCTTTCATGTCCGTCACGTAAGTTACAAGAAAATAGTACGTAAGTTGTGGAAGTTGAAGCTCATTCCTGTTTGAAGTTTTATCTTGTCTAATGCAGTAGTACGTTCAGTATTGTCGAAACAAACATGTCCCATGTCAAGGTGATTGAAAAAATTCACGCATATTACAGCAAAACGGTATTTTCAAGTGCACTCTGCGCGGACGTATCCGTAATGTGGTCTTACCCCAAATTGATGTCCTGCATGTTATTAATCTTCACGAAAGCTAGAGTGATATCAAGCTACACATACAACTAGATTAACCGCAAAGGGGAATACATGGTACCCTTTCATCTCCGTCACGTAAGTTACCAGAAAATAGTACGTAAGTTATGGGAGTGGAAATTAATTCATGTTTGATGATTTATGTTGTCTATTGCAGTAGTACATGCACTTTTCTCGAAACAAACATGTTCCATGTCAAGGTGATCGAAAAAATTCACGCATATCACACCAAAACGGTATTTTCAGGTGCACTCTTTGCGCGGACGGATCCGTAATGTGGTCTTACCCGAAATTGATGTTCTGCATGTTACAAATCTTCAAGAAGGCTAGACTGATATCAAGCTACACATATAACTAGATTAACCGCAAAGGGGAATGTATGGTACCCTTTCATCTCCGTCACGTTTGTTACAAGAAAATAGTACGTAAGTTATGGGAGTGGAAATTCATTCCTGTTTGATGTTTTATCTTGTCTATTGCAGTAGTACATTCAGTATTCTCGAAACAGACATGTCCATTGTCAAGGTTTTCGAAAAAATTCACGCCTGTCACACCAAAACTGTATTTTCAAGTGCACTCTTTGCGCGGACGGATCCGTAATGTGGTCTTACCCCAAATTGATGTCCTGCTTGTTACAAATCTTCAAGAAGGCTAGAATGATATCAAGCTACACATATAACTAGATTATCCGCAAAGGGGAATGTATGGTACCCTTTCATCTCCGTCACGTAAGTTACAAGAAAATAGTACGTAAGTTATGGGATTGGAAACTCATTCCTGTTTGATGTTTTATCTTGTCTAATGCCGTAGTACATTCAATATTCTCGAAACAAACATGTCCAATATCAAAGTGATCGAAACAAATTCACGCATATCACACCAAAACTGTATTTTCAAGTGCACTCTTTGCGCGGACAGATCCGTAATGTGGTCTTACCCCAAATTGATGTCCTGCATGTAACAAATGTTCAAGAAGGCTAGATTGATATCACGCTACACATACAACTAGATTAACCGCAAAAGGGAATGTACGTTACCCTTTCATGTCCGTCACGTAAGTTACAAGAAAATAGTACGTAAGTTATGGGAGTGAAAATTTATTCATGTTTGATTATTTATCTTGTCTATTGCAGTAGTACATTCAGTTATCTCGAAACAAACATGTCCCATGTCAAGGTGATCGAAAAAATTCACGCATATCACAACAAAACGGTACTATCAAGTGCACTCTTTGCGCGGACGGATCCGTAATGTGGTCTTACCCCAAATTGATGTCCTGCATGTTATAAATCTTCACGAAAGCTAGAGTTATATAAAGCTACACATACAACTAGATTAACCGCAAAGGGGAATACATGGTACCCTTTCATCTCCGTCACGTAAGTTACAAGAAAATAGTACGTAAGTTATGGGAGTGGAAATTCATTCATGTTTGATGATTTATGTTGTCTATTGCAGTAGTACATTCACTTTTCTCGAAACAAACATGTCCCATGTCAAGGTGATCGAAAAAATTCACGCATATCACACCAAAACGGTATATTGAAGTGCACTCTTTGCGCGGACGGATCCGTAATGTGGTCTTACCCGAAATTAATTTCCTGCATGTTACAAATCTTCATAAAGGCTAGACTGATATCAAGCTACACATATCACTAGATTATCCGCACAGGGGAATGTATGGTACCCTTTCATCTCCGTCACGTTTGTTACAAGAAAATAGTACGTAAGTTATGGGAGTGGAAATTCATTCCTGTTTGATGTGTTATCTTTTCTATTGCAGTAGTACATTCAGTATTCTCGATACAGACTTGTCCATTGTCAAGGTGTTCGATAAAATTCACGCCTGTCACACCAAAACTGTATTTTCAAGTGCACTCTTTGCGCGGACGGATCCGTAATGTGGTCTTACCCTAAATTGATATCCTGCATGTTACAAATCTTCAAGAAGGCTAGACTGATATCAAGCTACACATATAACTAGATTAACCGCAAATGGGAATGTATGGTTCCCTTTCATCTTCGTCACGTAAGTTACAAGAAATTAGTACGTACGTTATGGGAGTTGAAACTCATTCCTGTTTGATGTTTTATCTTGTCCAATGCAGTAGTACGTTTAGTATTCTCGAAACAAACATGTCCCATGTCAAAGTGATCGAACACAATTCACGCATATCACAACAAAACGGTATTTTGAAGTGCACTCTTTGCGCGGACGGATCCGTAATGTGGTCTTACCCCAAATTGATGTCCTGCTTGTTACAAATCTTCACGAAGGCTAGAGTGATATCAAGCTACACATACAACTAGATTAACCGCAAAGGGGAGTACATGGTACCCTTTCATCTCCGTCACGTAAGTTACAAGAAATAGTACGTAAGTTATGGGAGTGGAAATTTATTCATGTTTGATTATTTATCTTGTCCATTGCAATAGTACATTAAGTAATCTCGAAACAAACATGTCCCAAGTCAACATGATCGAAAAAATTCACGCATATCACAACAAAAATATATTTTCAAGTGCACTCTTTGCGCGGACGGATCCGTAATGTGGTCTTACCCCAAATTGATGTCCTGCATGTTATAAATCTTCACGAAAGCTAGAGTGATATCAAGCTACACATACAACTAGATTAACCGCAAAGGGGAATACATGGTACCCTTTCATCTCCGTCACGTAAGTTACAAGAAAATAGTACGTAAGTTATGGGAGTGGAAATTCATTCCTGTTTGATGTGTTATCTTGTCTATTGCAGTAGTACATTCAGTATTCTCGAAACAGACTTGTCCATTGTCAAGGTGTTCGAAAAAAATTCACGCCTGTCACACCAAAACTGTATTTTCAAGTGCACTCTTTGCGCGGACGGATCCGTAATGTGGTCTTACCCCAAATTGATATCCTGCATGTTACAAATCTTCAAGAAGGCTAGACTGATATCAAGCTACACATATAACTAGTTTAACCGCAAAGGGGAATGTATGGTTCCCTTTCATCTTCGTCACGTAAGTTACAAGAAATAGTACGTAAGTTATGGGAGTGGAAATTCTTCATGTTTGATGATTTATCTTGTCTATTGCAGTAGTACATTCAGTTATCTCGAAACAAACATGTCCCATGTCAAGGTGATCGAAAAAATTCACGCATATCACAACAAAACGGTATTTTTAAGTGCACTCTTTGCGCGGACGGATCCGTAATGTGGTCTTACCCCAAATTGATGTCCTGCATGTTATAAATCTTCACGAAAGCTAGAGTGATATCAAGCTACACATACAACTAGATTAACCGCAAAGGGGAATACATGGTACCCTTTCATCTACGTCACGTAAGTTACAAGAAAATAGTACGTAAGTTATGGGAGTGGAAATTCATTCATGTTTGATGATTTATGTTGTCTATTGCAGTAGTACATTCACTTTTCTCGAAACAAACATGTCCCATGTCAAGGTGATCGAAAAAATTCACGCATATCACACCAAAACGGTATATTCAAGTGCACTCTTTGCGCGGACGGATCCGTAATGTGGTCTTACCCGAAATTTATTTTCTGCATGTTACAAATCTTCAAGAAGGCTAGACTGATATCAAGCTACACATATAACTAGATTAACGGCAAAGGGGAATGTATGGTACCCTTTCATCTCCGTCACGTTTGTTACAAGAAAATAGTACGTAAGTTATGGGAGTGGAAATTCATTCCTGTTTGATGTTTTATTTTGTCTATTGCAATAGTACATTCAGTATTCTCGAAACAGACATGTCCATTGTCAAGGTGTTCGAAAAAATTCACGCCTGTCACACCAAAACTGTATTTTCAAGTGCACTCTTTGCGCGGACGGATCCGTAATGTGGTCTTACCCCAAATTGATGTCCTGCATGTTACAAATCTTCAAGAAGGCTAGACTGATATCAAGCTACACATTTAACTAGATTAACCGCAAAGGGGAATGTATGGTACCCTTTCATCTTCGTCACGTAAGTTACAACAAAATAGTACGTAAGTTATGGGAGTTGAAACTCATTCCTGTTTGATGTTTTATCTTGTCCAATGCAATAGTACGTTTAGTATTCTCGAAACAAACATGTCCCATGTCAAAGTGATCGAACACAATTCACGCATATCGCAACAAAACGGTATTTTGAAGTGCACTCTTTGCGCGGACGGATCCGTAATGTGGTCTTACCCCAAATTGATGTCCTGCATGTTACAAATCTTCAAGAAGGCTAGACAGATATCAAGCTACACATATAACTAGATTAACCGCAAAGGGGAATGTATGGTACCCTTTCATCTTCGTCAAGTAAGTTACAAGAAAATAGTACGTAAGTTATGGGAGTTGAAACTCATTCCTGTTTGATGGTTTATCTTGTCCAATGCAGTAGTACGTTTAGTATTCTCGAAACAAACATGTCCCATGTCAAAGTGATCGAACAAAATTCACGCATATCACAACAAAACGGTATTTTTAAGTGCACTCTTTGCGCGGACGGATCCGTCATGTGGTCTTACCCAAAATTGATGTCCTGCATGTTACAAATCTTCAAGAAGGCTAGACTGATATCAAGCTACACATATAACTAGATTAACCGCAAA
>CM034543.1:55528158-55543446 GCA_020002185.1 Paraescarpia echinospica | reverse complement strand
GAAACAAACGTGTCCCATCACAAAGTGATCGAAAAAAATTCACGCATATCACACCAAAACGGTGTTTTCAAGTGCACTCTTTGCGCGGACGGATCAGTAATGTGGTCTTACTCAAAATTGATGTCCTGCATGTTACAAATCTTCACGAAGGCTAGACTGATATCAATCTACACATATAACTAGATTAACCGCAAAGGGGAATGTATGTTACCCTTTCATCTCCGTCACGTAAGTTACAAGAAAATAGTACGTAAGTTATAGGTGTGAAAACTCATTCCCATTTGATGTTTTATCTTGTCTAATGCAGTAGTACATTCAGTATTCTCGAAACAAACGTGTCCCATCACAAAGTGATCGAACAAAATTCACGCATATCACAACAAAACGGTATTTTCAAGTGCACTCTTTGCGCGGACGGATCAGTAATGTGGTCTTACCCCAAATTGATGTCCTGCATGTTACAAATCTTCACGAAGGTTAGACTGATATCAACCTACACATATAACTAGATTAACCGCAAAGGGGAATGTATGTTACCCTTTCATCTCCGTCACGTAAGTTACAAGAAAATAGTACGTAAGTTATGGGAGTGGAAATTCATTCATGTTTGATGATTTATGTTGTCTATTGCAGTAGTACATTCACTTTTCTCGAAACAAACATGTCCCATGTCAAGGTGATCGAAAAAATTCATGCATATCACACCAAAACGGTATATTGAAATGCACTCTTTGCGCGGACGGATCCGTAATATGGTCTTACCCGAAATTAATTTCCTGCATGTTACAAATCTTCAAGAAGGCTAGACTGATATCAAGCTACACATATAACTAGATTAACGGCAAAGGGGAATGTATGGTACCCTTTCATCTCCGTCACGTTTGTTACAAGAAAATAGTACGTAAGTTATGGGAGTGGAAATTCATTCCTGTTTGATGATTTATCTTGCCTATTGCAGTAGTACATTCAGTTATCTCGAAACAAACATGTCCCATGTCAAGGTGATCGAAAAAATTCACGCATATCACAACAAAACGGTATTTTCAAGTGCACTCTTTGCGCGGACGGATCCGTAATGTGGTCTTACCCGAAATTGATGTCCTGCATGTTACAAATCTTCAAGAAGGATAGACTGATATCAAGCTACACATATAACTAGATTAACCGCAAAGGGGAATGTATGGTACCCTTTCATCTCCGTCACGTTTGTTACAAGAAAATAGTACGTAAGTTATGGGAGTGGAAATTCATTCCTGTTTGGTGTGTTATCTTGTCTATTGCAGTAGTACATTCAGTATTCTCGAAACAGACATGTCAATTGTCAAGGTGTTCGAAAAAATTCACGCCTGTCACACCAAAACTGTATTTTCAAGTGCACTCTTTGCGCGGACAGATCCGTAATGTGGTCTTACCCCAAATTGATGTCCTGCATGTTACAAATGTTCAAGAAGGCTAGGTTGATATCACGCTACACATACAACTAGATTAACCGCAAAGGGGAATGTACGTTACCCTTTCATGTCCGTCACGTAAGTTACAAGAAAATAGTACGTAAGTTGTGGAAGTTGAAACTCATTCCTGTTTGAAGTTTTATCTTGTCTAATGCAGTAGTACGTTAAGTATTCTCGAAACAAACATGTCCCATGTCAAGGTGATCGAAAAAATTCACGCATATTACACCAAAACGGTATTTTCAAGTGCATTCTGCGCGGACGTATCTGTAATGTGGTCTTACCTCAAATTGATGTCCTGCATGTTACAAATCTTCACGAAAGCTAGAGTGATATCAAGCTACACATACAACTAGATTAACCGAAAAGGGGAGTACATGGTACCCTTTCATCTCCGTCACGTAAGTTACAAGAAAATAGTACGTAAGTTATGGGAGTGGAAATTCATTCATGTTTGATGATTTATCTTGTCTATTGCAGTAGTACATTCAGTTATCTCGAAACAAACATGTCCCATGTCAAGGTGATCGAAAAAATTCACGCATATCACAACAAAACGGTATTTTTAAGTGCACTCTTTGCGCGGACGGATCCGTCTCTTTGCGCGGACGGATCCGTAATGTGGTCTTACCCCAAATTGATGTCCTGCATGTTATAAATCTTCACGAAAGCTAGAGTGATATCAAGCTACACATACAACTAGATTAACCGCAAAGGGGAATACATGGTACCCTTTCATCTCCGTCACGTAAGTTACAAGAAAATAGTACGTAAGTTATGGGAGTGGAAATTCATTCATGTTTGATGATTTATGTTGTCTATTGCAGTAGTACATTCACTTTTCTTGAAACAAACATGTCCCATGTTAAGGTGATCGAGAAAATTCACGCATATCACACCAAAACGGTATTTTCAAGTGCATTCTTTGCGCGGACGGATCCGTAATGTGGTCTTACCCGAAATTGATGTCCTGCATGTTACAAATCTTCAAGAAGGCTAGACTGATATCAAGCTACACATATAACTAGATTAACCGCAAAGGGGAATGTATGGTACCCTTTCATCTCCGTCACGTTTGTTACAAGAAAATAGTACGTAAGTTATGGGAGTGGAAATTCATTCCTGTTTGATGTTTTATCTTGTCTATTGCAGTAGTACTTTCAGTATTCTCGAAACAGACATGTCCATTGTCAAGGTGTTCGAAAAAATTCACGCCTGTCACACCAAAACTGTATTTTCAAGTGCACTCTTTGCGCGGACAGATCCGTAATGTGGTCTTACCCCAAATTGATGTCCTGCATGTAACAAATGTTCAAGAAGGCTAGATTGATATCACGCTACACATACAACTAGATTAACCGCAAAGGGGAATGTACGTTACCCTTTCATGTCCGTCACGTAAGTTACAAGAAATTAGTACGTAAGTTGTGGAAGTTGAAGCTCATTCCTGTTTGAAGTTTTATCTTGTCTAATGCAGTAATACGTTCAGTATTCTCGAAACAAACATGTCCCATGTCAAGGTGATCGAAAAAATTCACGCATATTACACCAAAACGGTATTTTCAAGTGCACTCTGCGCGGACGTATCCGTAATGTGGTCTTACCCCAAATTGATGTCCTGCATGTTATTAATCTTCACGAAAGCTAGAGTGATATCAAGCTACACATAAAACTAGATTAACCGCAAAGGGGAATACATGGTACCCTTTCATCTCCGTCACGTAAGTTACCAGAAAATAGTACGTAAGTTATGGGATTGGAAATTCATTCATGTTTGATGATTTATTTTGTCTATTGCAGTAGTACATGCACTTTTCTCGAAACAAACATGTCCCATGTCAAGGTGATCGAAAAAATTCACGCATATCACACCAAAACGGTATTTTCAAGTGCACTCTTTGCGCGGACGGATCCGTAATGTGGTCTTACCCGAAATTGATGTCCTGCATGTTACAAATCTTCAAGAAGGCTAGACTGATATCAAGCTACACATATAACTAGATTAACCGCAAAGGGGAATGTATGGTAACCTTTCATCTCCGTCACGTTTGTTACAAGAAAATAGTACGTAAGTTATGGGAGTGGAAATTTCATTCCTGTTTGATGTTTTATCTTGTCTATTGCAGTAGTACATTCAGTATTCTCGAAACAGACATGTCCATTGTCAAGGTGTTCGAAAAAATTCACGCCTGTCACACCAAAACTGTATTTTCAAGTGCACTCTTTGCGCGGACGGATCCGTAATGTGGTCTTACCCCAAATTGATGTCCTGCATGTTACAAATCTTCAAGAAGGATAGACTGATATCAAGCTACACATATAACTAGATTAACCGCAAAGGGGAATGTATGGTACCCTTTCATCTTCGTCACGTAAGTTACAAGAAAATAGTACGTAAGTCATGGGAGTAGAAATTCATTCCTGTTTGATGTTTTGTTTTGTCTATTGCAGTAGTACATTTAGTATTCTCGAAACAAACATGTCCCATGTCAAAGTGATCGAAAACAATTCACGCATATCACACCAAAACTGTATTTTCAAGTGCACTCTTTGCGCGGACAGATCCGTAATGTGGTCTTACCCCAAATTGATGTCCTGCATGTTACAAATGTTCAAGAAGGCTAGATTTATATCACGCTACACATACAACTAGATTAACCGCAAGGGGAATGTACGTTACCCTTTCATGTCCGTCACGTAAGTTACAAGAAAATAGTACGTAAGTTGTGGAAGTTGAAACTCATTCCTGTTTGAAGTTTTATCTTGTCTAATGCAGTAGTACGTTAAGTATTCTCGAAACAAACATGTCCCATGTCAAGGTGATCGAAAAAATTCACGCATATTACACCAAAACGGTATTTTCAAGTGCATTCTGCGCGGACGAATCCGTAATGTGGTCTTACCTCAAATTGATGTCCTGCATGTTACAAATCTTCACGAAAGCTAGAGTGATATCAAGCTACACATACAACTAGATTAACCGAAAAGGGGAGTACATGGTACCCTTTCATCTCCGTCACGTAAGTTACAAGAAAATAGTACGTAAGTTATGGAAGTGGAAATTCATTCATGTTTGATGATTTATGTTGTCTATTGCAGTAGTACATTCACTATTCTCGAAACAAACATGTCCCATGTTAAGGTGATCGAAACAATTCACGCATATCACACCAAAACGGTATTTTCAAGTGCACTCTTTGCGCGGACGGATCCGTAATGTGGTCTTACCCGAAATTGATGTCCTGCATGTTACAAATCTTCAACAAGGCTAGACTGATATCAAGCGACACATATAACTAGATTAACCGCAAAGCGGAATGTATGGTACCCTTTCATCTCCGTCACGTTTGTTAAAAGAAAATAGTACGTAAGTTATGGGAGTGGAAATTCATTCCTGTTTGATGTTTTATCTTGTCTATTGCAGTAGTACTTTCAGTATTCTCGAAACAGACATGTCCATTGTCAAGGTGTTCGAAAAAATTCACGCCTGTCACACCAAAACTGTATTTTCAAGTGCACTCTTTGCGCGGACAGATCCGTAATGTGGTCTTACCCCAAATTGATGTCCTGCATGTAACAAATGTTCAAGAAGGCTAGATTGATATCACGCTACACATACAACTAGATTAACCGCAAAGGGGAATGTACGTTACCCTTTCATGTCCGTCACGTAAGTTACAAGAAAATAGTACGTAAGTTGTGGAAGTTGAAGCTCATTCCTGTTTGAAGTTTTATCTTGTCTAATGCAGTAGTACGTTCAGTATTCTCGAAACAAACATGTCCCATGTCAAGGTGATCGAAAAAATTCACGCATATTACACCAAAACGGTATTTTCAAGTGCACTCTGCGCGGACGTATCCGTAATGTGGTCTTACCCCAAATTGATGTCCTGCATGTTATTAATCTTCACGAAAGCTAGAGTGATATCAAGCTACACATAAAACTAGATTAACCGCAAAGGGGAATACATGGTACCCTTTCATCTCCGTCACGTAAGTTACCAGAAAATAGTACGTAAGTTATGGGAGTGGAAATTCATTCATGTTTGATGATTTATTTTGTCTATTGCAGTAGTACATGCACTTTTCTCGAAACAAACATGTCCCATGTCAAGGTGATCGAAAAAATTCACGCATATCACACCAAAACGGTATTTTCAAGTGCACTCTTTGCGCGGACGGATCCGTAATGTGGTCTTACCCGAAATTGATGTTCTGCATGTTACAAATCTTCAAGAAGGCTAGACTGATATCAAGCTACACATATAACTAGATTAACCGCAAAGGGGAATGTATGGTAACCTTTCATCTCCGTCACGTTTGTTACAAGAAAATAGTACGTAAGTTATGGGAGTGGAAATTCATTCCTGTTTGATGTTTTATCTTGTCTATTGCAGTAGTACATTCAGTATTCTCGAAACAGACATGTCCATTGTCAAGGTGTTCGAAAAAATTCACGCCTGTCACACCAAAACTGTATTTTCAAGTGCACTCTTTGCGCTGACGGATCCGTAATGTGGTCTTACCCCAAATTGATGTCCTGCATGTTAAAAATCTTCAAGAAGGCTAGAATGATATCAAGCTACACATATAACTAGAATAACCGCAAAGGGGAATGTATGGTACCCTTTCATCTTCGTCACGTAAGTTACAAGAAAATAGTACGTAAGTCATGGGAGTAGAAATTCATTCCTGTTTGATGTTTTGTTTTGTCTATTGCAGTAGTACATTCAGTATTCTCGAAACAAACATGTCCCATGTCAAAGTGATCGAAAACAATTCACGCATATCACACCAAAACTGTATTTTCAAGTGCACTCTTTGCGCGGACAGATCCGTAATGTGGTCTTACCCCAAATTGATGTCCTGCATGTTACAAATGTTCAAGAAGGCTAGATTTATATCACGCTACACATACAACTAGATTAACCGCAAGGGGAATGTACGTTACCCTTTCATGTCCGTCACGTAAGTTACAAGAAAATAGTACGTAAGTTGTGGAAGTTGAAACTCATTCCTGTTTGAAGTTTTATCTTGTCTAATGCAGTAGTACGTTAAGTATTCTCGAAACAAACATGTCCCATGTCAAGGTGATCGAAAAAATTCACGCATATTACACCAAAACGGTATTTTCAAGTGCATTCTGCGCGGACGAATCCGTAATGTGGTCTTACCTCAAATTGATGTCCTGCATGTTACAAATCTTCACGAAAGCTAGAGTGATATCAAGCTACACATACAACTAGATTAACCGAAAAGGGGAGTACATGGTACACTTTCATCTCCGTCACGTAAGTTACAAGAAAATAGTACGTAAGTTATGGAAGTGGAAATTCATTCATGTTTGATGATTTATGTTGTCTATTGCAGTAGTACATTCACTATTCTCGAAACAAACATGTCCCATGTTAAGGTGATCGAAAAAATTCACGCATATCACACCAAAACGGTATTTTCAAGTGCACTCTTTGCGCGGACGGATCCGTAATGTGGTCTTACCCGAAATTGATGTCCTGCATGTTACAAATCTTCAACAAGGCTAGACTGATATCAAGCTACACATATAACTAGATTAACCGCAAAGGGGAATGTATGGTACCCTTTCATCTCCGTCACGTTTGTTACAAGAAAATAGTACGTAAGTTATGGGAGTGGAAATTCATTCCTGTTTGATGTTTTATCTTTTCTATTGCAGTAGTACTTTCAGTATTCTCGAAACAGACATGTCCATTGTCAAGGTGTTCGAAAAAATTCACGCCTGTCACACCAAAACTGTATTTTCAAGTGCACTCTTTGCGCGGACAGATCCGTAATGTGGTCTTACCCCAAATTGATGTCCTGCATGTAACAAATGTTCAAGAAGGCTAGATTGATATCACGCTACACATACAACTAATTAACCGCAAAGGGGAATGTACGTTACCCTTTAATGTCCGTCACGTAAGTTACAAGAAAATAGTACGTAAGTTGTGGAAGTTGAAGCTCATTCCTGTTTGAAGTTTTATCTTGTCTAATGCAGTAGTACGTTCAGTATTGTCGAAACAAACATGTCCCATGTCAAGGTGATTGAAAAAATTCACGCATATTACAGCAAAACGGTATTTTCAAGTGCACTCTGCGCGGACGTATCCGTAATGTGGTCTTACCCCAAATTGATGTCCTGCATGTTATTAATCTTCACGAAAGCTAGAGTGATATCAAGCTACACATACAACTAGATTAACCGCAAAGGGGAATACATGGTACCCTTTCATCTCCGTCACGTAAGTTACCAGAAAATAGTACGTAAGTTATGGGAGTGGAAATTAATTCATGTTTGATGATTTATGTTGTCTATTGCAGTAGTACATGCACTTTTCTCGAAACAAACATGTTCCATGTCAAGGTGATCGAAAAAATTCACGCATATCACACCAAAACGGTATTTTCAGGTGCACTCTTTGCGCGGACGGATCCGTAATGTGGTCTTACCCGAAATTGATGTTCTGCATGTTACAAATCTTCAAGAAGGCTAGACTGATATCAAGCTACACATATAACTAGATTAACCGCAAAGGGGAATGTATGGTACCCTTTCATCTCCGTCACGTTTGTTACAAGAAAATAGTACGTAAGTTATGGGAGTGGAAATTCATTCCTGTTTGATGTTTTATCTTGTCTATTGCAGTAGTACATTCAGCATTCTCGAAACAGACATGTCCATTGTCAAGGTGTTCGAAAAAATTCACGCCTGTCACACCAAAACTGTATTTTCAAGTGCACTCTTTGCGCGGACAGATCCGTAATGTGGTCTTACCCCAAATTGATGTCCTGCATGTAACAAATGTTCAAGAAGGCTAGATTGATATCACGCTACACATACAATTAGATTAACCGCAAAAGGGAATGTACGTTACCCTTTCATATCCGTCACGTAAGTTACAAGAAAATAGTACGTAAGTTGTGAAAGTTGAAGCTCATTCCTGTTTGAAGTTTTATCTTGTCTAATGCAGTAGTACGTTCAGTATTCTCGAAACAAACATGTCCCATGTCAAGGTGATCGAAAAAATTCACGCATATTACACCAAAACGGTATTTTAAAGTGCACTCTGCGCGGACGTATCCGTAATGTGGTCTTACCCCAAATTGATGTATTGCATGTTACAAATCTTCAAGAAAGCTAGAGTGATATCAAGCTACACATACAACTAGATTAACCGCAAAGGGGAGTACATGGTACCCTTTCATCTCCGTTACGTAAGTTACAAGAAATAGTACGTAAGTTATGGGAGTGGAAATTTATTCATGTTTGATTATTTATCTTGTCTATTGCAGTAGTACATTCAGTTATCTCGAAACAAACATGTCCCATGTCAACGTGATCGAAAAAATTCACGCATATCACAACAAAAAGGTATTTTCAAGTGCACTCTTTGCGCGGACGGATCCGTAATGTGGTCTTACCCCAAATTGATGTCCTGCATGTTATAAATCTTCACGAAAGCTAGGGTGATATCAAGCTACACATACAACTAGATTAACCGCAAAGGGGAATACATGGTACCCTTTCATCTCCGTCACGTAAGTTACAAGAAAATAGTACGTAAGTTATGGGAGTGGAAATTCATTCATGTTTGATGATTTATGTTGTCTATTGCAGTAGTACATTCACTTTTCTCGAAACAAACATGTCCATTGTCAAGGTGATCGAAAAAATTCACGCATATCACACCAAAACGGTATTTTCAAGTGCACTCTTTGCGCGGACGGATCCGTAATGTGGTCTTACCCGAAATTGATGTCCTGCATGTTACAAATCTTCATAAAGGCTAGACTGATATCAAGCTACACATATCACTAGATTATCCGCACAGGGGAATGTATGGTACCCTTTCATCTCCGTCACGTTTGTTACAAGAAAATAGTACGTAAGTTATGGGAGTGGAAATTCATTCCTGTTTGATGTGTTACCTTTTATATTGCAGTAGTACATTCAGTATTCTCGAAACAGACTTGTCCATTGTCAAGGTGTCCGAAAAAATTCACGCCTGTCCCACCAAAACTGTATTTTCACGTGCACTCTTTGCGCGGACGGATCCGTAATGTGGTCTTACCCCAAATTGATATCCTGCATGTTACAAATCTTCAAGAAGGCTAGACTGATATCAAGCTACACATATAACTAGATTAACCGCAAATGGGAATGTATGGTTCCCTTTCATCTTCGTCACGTAAGTTACAAGAAAATAGTACGTAAGTTATGGGAGTTGAAACTCATTCCTGTTTGATGTTTTATCTTGTCCAATGCAGTAGTACGTTTAGTATTCTCGAAACAAACATGTCCCATGTCAAAGTGATCGAACACAATTCACGCATATCACAACAAAACGGTATTTTGAAGTGCACTCTTTGCGCGGACGGATCCGTAATGTGGTCTTACCCGAAATTGATGTCCTGCTTGTTACAAATCTTCACGAAGGCTAGAGTGATATCAAGCTACACATACAACTAGATTAACCGCAAAGGGGAGTACATGGTACCCTTTCATCTCCGTCACGTAAGTTACAAGAAAATAGTACGTATGTTATGGAAGTGGAAATTCATTGATGTTTGATGATTTATGTTGTCTATTGCAGTAGTACATTCACTTTTCTCGAAACAAACATGTCCCATGTTAAGGTGATCGAAAAAATTCACGCATATCACACCAAAACGGTATTTTCAAGTGCACTCTTTGCGCGGACGGATCCGTAATGTTGTCTTACCCCAAATTGATGTAATGCATGTTACAAATCTTCACGAAGGCTGAACATTATCGCTTCACATATCACTGATTATCCGCAACAGGGAATGTATGGTACCCTTTCATCTCCGTCACGTTTGTTACAAGAAAATAGTACGTAAGTTATGGGAGTTGAAACTCATTCCTGTTTGATGTTTTATCTTGTCCAATGCAGTAGTACGTTTAGTATTCTCGAAACAAACATGTCCCATGTCAAAGTGATCGAACACAATTCACGCATATCACAACAAAAATATATTTTCAAGTGCACTCTTTGCGCGGACGGATCCGTAATGTGGTCTTACCCCAAATTGATGTCCTGCATGTTATAAATCTTCACGAAAGCTAGAGTGATATCAAGCTACACATACAACTAGATTAACCGCAAAGGGGAATACATGGTACCCTTTCATCTCCGTCACGTAAGTTACAAGAAAATAGTACGTAAGTTATGGGAGTGGAAATTAATTCATGTTTGATGATTTATGTTGTCTATTGCAGTAGTACATTCACTTTTCTCGAAACAAACATGTCCCATGTCAAGGTGATCGAAAAAATTCACGCATATCACACCAAAACGGTATTTTCAAGTGCACTCTTTGCGCGGACGGATCCGTAATGTGGTCTTACCCGAAATTGATGTCCTGCATGTTACAAATCTTCAAGAAGGCTAGACTGATATCAAGCTACACATATAACTAGATTAACGGCAAAGGGGAATGTATGGTACCCTTTCATCTCCGTCACGTTTGTTACAAGAAAATAGTACGTAAGTTATGGGAGTGGAAATTCATTCCTGTTTGATGTTTTATCTTGTCTATTGCAATAGTACATTCAGTATTCTGGAAACAGACATGTCCATTGTCAAGGTGTTCGAAAAAATTCACGCCTGTCACACCAAAACTGTATTTTCAAGTGCACTCTTTGCGCGGACGGATCCGTAATGTGGTCTTACCCCAAATTGATGTCCTGCATGTTACAAATCTTCAAGAAGGCTAGACTGATATCAAGCTACAAATTTAACTAGATTAACCGCAAAGGGGAATGTATGGTACCCTTTCATCTTCGTCACGTAAGTTACAAGAAAATAGTACGTAAGTTATGGGAGTTGAAACTCATTCCTGTTTGATGTTTTATCTTGTCCAATGCAGTAGTACGTTTAGTATTCTCGAAACAAACATGTCCCATGTCAAAGTGATCGAACACAATTCACGCATATCACAACAAAACGGTATTTTGAAGTGCATTCTTTGCGCGGACGGATCCGTAATGTGGTCTTACCCCAAATTGATGTCCTGCTTGTTACAAATCTTCACGAAGGCTAGAGTGATATCAAGCTACACATACAACTAGATTAACCGCAAAGGGGAGTACATGGTACCCTTTCATCTCCGTCACGTAAGTTACAAGAAAATAGTACGTAAGTTATGGGAGTTGAAACTCATTCCTGTTTGACGTTTTATCTTGTCTAATGCAGTAGTACGTTCAGTATTCTCGAAACAAACATGTCCCATGTCAAAGTGATCGAACAAAATTCACGCATATCACAACAAAACGGTATTTTTAAGTGCACTCTTTGCGCGGACGGATCCGTCATGTGGTCTTACCCAAGATTGATGTCCTGCATGTTACAAATCTTCAAGAAGGCTAGACTGATATCAAGCTACACATATAACTAGATTAACCGCAAAGGGGAATGTATGGTACCCTTTCATCTCCGTCACGTAAGTTACAAGAAAATAGTACGTAAATAATGGGAGTGGAAATTAATTCATGTTTGATGATTTATGTTGCCTATTGCAGTAGTACATTCACTTTTCTCGAAACAAACATGTCCCATGTCAAGGTGATCGAAAAAAGTCACGCATATCACACCAAAACGGTATATTCAAGTGCACTCTTTGCGCGGACGGATCCGTAATGTGGTCTTCCCCGAAATTAATTTCCTGCATGTTACAAATCTTCAAGAAGGCTAGACTGATATCAAGCTACACATATAACTAGATTAACGGCAAAGGGGAATGTATGGTACCCTTTCATCTTCGTCACGTTTGTTACAAGAAAATAGTACGTAAGTTATGGGAGTGGAAATTCATTCCTGTTTGATGTTTTATCTTGTCTATTGCAATAGTACATTCAGTATTCTCGAAACAGACATGTCCATTGTCAAGGTGTTCGAAAAAATTCACGCCTGTCACACCAAAACTGTATTTTCAAGTGCACTCTTTGCGCGGACGGATCCGTAATGTGGTCTTACCCCAAATTTATGTCCTGCATGTTACAAATCTTCAAGAAGGCTAGATTGATATCAAGCTACACATATAACTAGATTAACCGCAAAGGGGAATGTATGGTACCCTTTCATCTTCATCACGTAAGTTACAAGAAAATAGTACGTAAGTTATGGGAGTTGAAACTCATTCCTGTTTGATGTTTTATCTTGTCCAATGCAGTAGTACGTTTAGTATTCTCGAAACAAACATGTCCCATGTCAAAGTGATCGAACACAATTCACGCATATCACAACAAAAAGATATTTTCAAGTGCACTCTTTGCGCGGACGGATCCGTAATGTGGTCTTACCCCAAATTGATGTCCTGCATGTTATAAATCTTCACGAAAGCTAGAGTTATATAAAGCTACACATACAACTAGATTAACCGCAAAGGGGAATACATGGTACCCTTTCATCTCCGTCACGTAAGTTACAAGAAAATAGTACGTAAGTTATGGGAGTGGAAATTCATTCATGTTTGATGATTTATGTTGTCTATTGCAGTAGTACATTCACTTTTCTCGAAACAAACATGTCCATTGTCAAGGTGATCGAAAAAATTCACGCATATCACACCAAAACGGTATTTTCAAGTGCACTCTTTGCGCGGACGGATCCGTAATGTGGTCTTACCCGAAATTGATGTCCTGCATGTTACAAATCTTCATAAAGGCTAGACTGATATCAAGCTACACATATCACTAGATTATCCGCACAGGGGAATGTATGGTACCCTTTCATCTCCGTCACGTTTGTTACAAGAAAATAGTACGTAAGTTATGGGAGTGGAAATTCATTCCTGTTTGATGTTTTATCTTGTCTATTGCAATAGTACATTCAGTATTCTCGAAACAGACATGTCCATTGTCAAGGTGTTCGAAAAAATTCACGCCTGTCACACCAAAACTGTATTTTCAAGTGCACTCTTTGCGCGGACGGATCCGTAATGTGGTCATACCCCAAATTGATGTCCTGCATGTTACAAATCTTCAAGAAGGCTAGACTGATATCAAGCTACACATTTAACTAGATTAACCGCAAAGGGGAATGTATGGTACCCTTTCATCTTCGTCACGTAAGTTACAAGAAAATAGTACGTAAGTTATGGGAGTTGAAACTCATTCCGGTTTGATGTTTTATCTTGCCTAATGAAGAAGTACATTCAGTATTCTCGAAACAGACATGTCCCATGTCAAAGTGATCGAAAAAAATTCACGCATATCACACCAAAACTGTATTTTCAAGTGCACTCTTTGCGCGGACGGATCCGTAATGTGGTCTTACCCCAAATTGATGTCCTGCTTGTTACAAATCTTCACGAAGGCTAGAGTGATATCAAGCTACACATACAACTAGATTAACCGCAAAGGGGAGTACATGGTACCCTTTCATCTCCGTCACGTAAGTTACAAGAAAATAGTACGTAAGTTATGGGAGTTGAAACTCATTCCTTTTTGATGTTTTATCTTGTCTAATGCAGTAGTACGTTCAGTATTCTCGAAACAAACATGTCCCATGTCAAAGTGATCGAACAAAATTCACGCATATCACAACAAAACGATATTTTTAAGTGCACTCTTTGCGCGGACGGATCCGTCATGTGGTCTTACCCAAAATTGATGTCCTGCATGTTACAAATCTTCAAGAAGGCTAGACTGATATCAAGCTACACATATAACTAGATTAACCGCAAAGGGGAATGTATGGTACCCTTTCATCTCCGACACGTAAGTTACAAGAAAATAGTACGTAAGTAATGGGAGTGGAAATTCATTCATGTTTGATGATTTATGTTGTCTATTGCAGTAGTACATTCACTTTTCTCGAAACAAACATGTCCCATGTCAAGGTGATCGAAACAATTCACGCATATCACACCAAAACGGTATATTCAAGTGCACTCTTTGCGCGGACGGATCCGTAATGTGGTCTTACCCGAAAATAATTTCCTGCATGTTACAAATCTTCAAGAAGGCTAGCCTGATATCAAGCTACACATATAACTAGATTAATGGCAAAAGGGAATGTATGGTACCCTTTCATCTCCGTCACGTTTGTTACAAGAAAATAGTACGTAAGTTATGGGAGTGGAAATTCATTCCTGTTTGATGTTTTATCTTGTCTATTGCAATAGTACATTCAGTATTCTCGAAACAGACATGTCCATTGTCAAGGTGTTCGAAAAAATTCACGCCTGTCACACCAAAACTGTATTTTCAAGTGCACTCTTTGCGCGGACGGATCCGTAATGTGGACTTACCCCAAATTGATGTCCTCCATGTTACAAATCTTCAAGAAGGCTAGACTGATATCAAGCTACACATATAACTAGATTAACCGCAAAGGGGAATGTATGGTACCCTTTCATCTTCGTCACGTAAGTTACAAGAAAATTGTACGTAAGTTATGGGAGTTGAAACTCATTCCTGTTTGATGTTTTATCTTGTCCAATGCAGTAGTACGTTTAGTATTCTCGAAACAAACATGTCCCATGTCAAAGTGATCGAACACAATTCACGCATATCACAACAAAAATATATTTTCAAGTGCACTCTTTGCGCGGACGGATCCGTAATGTGGTCTTACCCCAAATTGATGTCCTGCATGTTATAAATCTTCACGAAAGCTAGAGTGATATCAAGCTACACATACAACTAGATTAACCGCAAAGGGGAATACATGGTACCCTTTCATCTCCGTCACGTAAGTTACAAGAAAATAGTACGTAAGTTATGGGAGTGGAAATTAATTCATGTTTGATGATTTATGTTGTCTATTGCAGTAGTACATTCACTTTTCTC
>CM034543.1:55505729-55527158 GCA_020002185.1 Paraescarpia echinospica | reverse complement strand
GCACTCTTTGCGCGGACGGATCCGTAATGTGGTCTTACCCCAAATTGATGTCTTGCATGTTACAAATATTCACGAAGGCTAGACTGATAACAAGCTACACATATAACTAGATTAACCGCAAAGGGGAATGTATGGTACCCTCTCATCTCCGTCACGTAAGTTACAAGAAAATAGTACGTAAGTTATGGGAGTGGAAACTCATATCGGTTTGTTGTTTTATCTTGTCTATTGAAGAAGTACATTAAGTATTCTCGAAACAGACATGTCGCACGTCAAAGTGATCGAACAAAATTCACGCATATCACACCGAAACGGTATTTTCAAGTGCACTCTTTGCGCGGACGGATCCGTAATGTGGTCTTACCCCAAATTGATGTCCTGCATGTTACAAATCTTCACGAAGGCTAGACTGATATCAAGCTACACATATAACTAGATTAACCGCAAAGGGGAATGTATGTTACCCTTTCATCTCCGTCACGTAAGTTACAAGAAAATAGCACGTAAGTTATAGGTGTGAAAACTCATTCCCATTTGATGTTTTATCTTGTCTAATGCAGTAGTACATTCAGTATTCTCGAAACAAACGTGTCCCATCACAAAGTGATCGAAAAAAATTCACGCATATCACACCAAAACGGTATTTTCAAGTACACTCTTTGCGCGGACGGATCAGTAATGTGGTCTTACCCCAAATTGATGTCTTGCATGTTACAAATCTTCATGAAGGGTAGACTGATATCAAGCTACACATATAACTAGATTAACCGCAAAGGGGAATGTATGGTACCCTTTCATCTCCGTCACGTAAGTTACAAGAAAATAGTACGTAAGTTATGGGAGTGGAAACTCATTCCGGTTTGATGTTTTATCTTGCCTAATGAAGAAGTATATTCAGTATTCTCGAAACAGACATGTCCCATGTCAAAGTGATCGAAAAAAATTCACGCATATCACACCAAAACGGTATTTTCAAGTGCACTCTTTGCGCGGACGGATCCGTAATGTGGTCTTACCCCAAATTGATGTCCTGCATGTTACAAATCTTCAAGAAGGAAAGACTGATAACAAGCTACACATATAACTAGATTAACCGCAAAGGGGAATGTATGGTACCGTTTCATCTCCGTCACGTAAGTTACAAGAAAATAGTACGTAAGTTATGGGAGTGGAATCTCATTCCGGATTGATGTTTTATCTTGTCTAATGCAGTAGTGCATTCAGTATTCTTGATTCAAACATGTCCCATGTCAAAGTGATCGAAGAAAATTCACGCATATCACACCAAAACGGTATTTTCAAGTGCACTCTTTGCGCGGAAGGATCCGTAATGTGGTCTTACCCCAAATTGATGTCCTGCATGTTACAAATCTTCAAGAAGGCAAGACTGATAACAAGCTACACATATAACTAGATTAACCGCAAAGGGAATGTATGGTACCGTTTCATCGCCGTCACGTAAGATACAAGAAAATAGTACGTAAGTTATGGGAGTGGAAACTCATTCCGGTTTGATGTTTTATATTGTCAAATGCAGTGGTGCATTCAGTATTCTTGATTCAAACATGTCCCATGTCAAAGTGATCGAAGAAAATTCACGCATATCACACCAAAACGGTATTTACAAGTGCACTCTGCGCGGACGGATCCGTAATGTGGTCTTACCCCTAATTGATGTCCTGCATGTTTCAAATCTTCACGAAGGCAAGACTGATAACAAACTACACATTTAACTAGATTAACCGCAAAGGGGAATGTATGGAACCCTTTCATCTCCGTCACGTAAGTTACAAGAAAATAGTACGTAAGTTATGGGAGTGGAAACTCATTCTGGTTTGATGTGTTATGTTGTCTAATGCAGTAGTGCATTCAGTATTCTTGATTCAAACATGTCCCATGTCAAAGTGATCGAAGAAAATTCACGCATATCACACCAAAACGGTATTTTCAAGTGCACTCTTTGCGCGGACGGATCCGTAATGTGGTCTTACCCCAAATTGATGTCCTGCATGTTACAAATATTCACGAAGGCTAGACTAATAACAAGCTACACATATAACTAGATTAACCGCAAAGGGGAATGTATGGTACCCTCTCATCTCCGTCACGTAAGTTACAAGAAAATAGTGCGTAAGTTATGGGAGTGGAAACTCATACCGGTTTGGTGTTTTATCTTGTCTATTGAAGAAGTACATTAAGTATTCTCGAAACAGACATGTCGCACGTCAAAGTGATCGAACAAAATTCACGCATATCACACCAAAACGGTATTTTCAAGTGCACTCTTTGCGCGGACGGATCCGTAATGTGGTCTTACCCCAAATTGATGTCCTGCATGTTACAAATCTTCACGAAGGCTAGACTGATATCAAGCTACACATATAACTAGATTAAACACAAATGGGAATGTATGGTACCCTTTAATCTCCGTCACGTAAGTTACAAGAAAATAGTACGTAAGTTATGGGAGTGGAATCTCATTCCGGATTGATGTTTTATCTTGTCTAATGCAGTAGTGCATTCAGTATTCTAGATTCAAACATGTCGCATATCAAAGTGATCGAAAGAAATTCACGCATATCACACCAAAACGGTATTTTCAAGTGCACTCTTTGCGCGGACGGATCCGTAATGTGGTCTTACCCCAAATTGATGTCCTGCATGTTACAAATCTTCACGAAGGGCTAGACTGATATCAAGCTACACATATAACTAGAATAACCGCAAAGGGGAATGTATGGTACCCTTTCATCTCCGTCACGTAAGTTACAAGAACATAGTACGTAAGTCATGGGAGTTGAAATTCATTCCGGTTTGATGTTTTATATTGCCTAATGAAGAAGCACATTCAGTATTCTCGAAACAGACATGTCCCATGTCAAAGTGATCGAAAAAAATTCACGCATATCACACCAAAACGGTATTTTCAAGTGCACCCTTTGCGCGGACGGATCCGTAATGTGGTCTTACCCCAAATTGATGTCCTGCATGTTACAAATCTTCAAGAAGGCAAGACTGATAACAAGCTACACATATACCTAGATTAACCATAGTGTATGGTTCCCTTTCATCTCCGTCACGTAAGTTACAAGAACATAGTACGTAAGTTATGGGAGTGGAATCTCATTCCGGATTGATGTTTTATCTTGTCTAATGCAGTAGTGCATTCAGTATTCTAGATTCAAACATGACGCATATCAAAGTGATCGAAAGAAATTCACGCATATCACACCAAAACGGTATTTTTAAGTGCACTCTTTGCGCGGACGGATCCGTAATGTGGTCTTACCCCAAATTGATGTCCTGCATGTTACAAATCTTCACGAAGGCTAGACTGATATCAAGCTACACATATAACTAGAATAACCGCAAAGGGGAATGTATGGTACCCTTTCATCTCCGTCACGTAAGTTACAAGAACATAGTATGTAAGTCATGGGAGTTGAAACTCATTCCGGTTTGATGTTTTATCTTGCCTAATGAAGAAGTACATTCAGTATTCTCGAAACAGACATGTCCCATGTCAAAGTGATCGAAAAAAATTCACGCATATCACACCAAAACGGTATTTTCAAGTGCACTCTTTGCGCGGACGGATCCGTAATGTGGTCTTACCCCTAATTGATGTCCTGCATGTTACAAATCTTCACGAAGGCAAGACTGATAACAAACTACACATATAACTAGATTAACCGCAAAGGGGAATGTATGGTACCCTTTCATCTCCGTCACGTAAGTTACAAGAAAATAGTACGTAAGTTATGGGAGTGGAAACTCATACCGGTTTGGTGTTTTATCTTGTCTATTGAAGAAGTACATTAAGTATTCTCGAAACAGACATGTCGCACGTCAAAGTGATCGAACAAAATTCACGCATATCACACCAAAACGGTATTTTCAAGTGCACTCTTTGCGCGGACGGATCAGTAATGTGGTCTTACCCCAAATAGATGTCCTGCATGTTACAAATCTTCTACGAGAAGGGTAGACTGATATCAAGCTACACATATAACTAGATTAACCGCAAAGGGGAATGAATGGTACCCTTTCATCTCCGTCACGTAAGTGACAAGAAAATAGTACGTAAGTTAAGGGAGGGGAAACTCATACCGGTTTGGTGTTTTATCTTGTCTATTGAAGTAGTACATTAAGTATTCTCGAAACAGACATGTCGCACGTCAAAGTGATCGAACAAAATTCACGCATATCACACCAAAACGGTATTTTCAAGTGCACTCTTTGCGCGGACGGATCCGTAATGTGGTCTTACCCCAAATTGATGTCCTGCATGTTACAAATCTTAACGAAGGCTAGAATGATATCAAGCTACACATATAACTAGATTAAACGCAAAGGGGAATGTATGGTACCCTTTAATATCCGTCACGTAAGTTAAAAGAAAATAGTACGTAATTTATGGGAGTGGAAACTCATTCCTGTTTGATGTTTTATCTTGTCTAATGCAGTAGTAAATTCAGTATTCTCGATTCAAACTTGTCCCATGTCAAAGTGATCGAACAAAATTCACGCATATCACACCAAAACGGTATTTACAAGTGTACTCTTTGCGCGGACGGATCCGGAATGTGGTCTTACCCCAAATTGATGTCCTGCATGTTACAAATCTTAACGAAGGCTAGAATGATATCAAGCTACACATATAACTAGATTAAACGCAAAGGGGAATGTATGGTACCCTTTAATATCCGTCACGTAAGTTAAAAGAAAATAGTACGTAATTTATGGGAGTGGAAACTCATTCCTGTTTGATGTTTTATCTTGTCTAATGCAGTAGTAAATTCAGTATTCTCGATTCAAACTTGTCCCATGTCAAAGTGATCGAACAAAATTCACGCATATCACACCAAAACGGTATTTACAAGTGTACTCTTTGCGCGGACGGATCCGGAATGTGGTCTTACCCCAAATTGATGTCCTGCATGTTACAAATCTTCACGAAGGCTAGATTGATAACAAGCTACACATATAACTAGATTAACCGGAAAGGGGAATGTATGGTACCCTTTAATCTCCGTCACGTAAGTTACAAGAAAATAGTACTTAAGTTATGGGAGTGAAAACTCATTCCAGTTTGATGTTTTATCTTGTCTAATGCAGTAGTACATTCAGTATTCTCTAAACAAACATGTCCCATGTGAAAGTGATCGAACAAAATTCACGCATATCACACCAAAACGGTATTTTCAAGTGCACTCTTTGCGCGGACGGATCCGTAATGTGGTCTTACCCCAAATTGATGTCCTGCATGTTACAAATCTTCACGAAGGCTAGACTGATAACAAGCTACACATATAACTAGATTAACCGCAAAGGGGAATGTATGGTACCCTCTCATATCCGTCACGTAAGTTACAAGAAAAAAGTACGTAAGTTATGGGAGTGGAAACTCATTCCGGTTTGATGTGTTATATTGTCAAATGCAGTGGTGCATTCAGTATTCTCGATTCAAACATGTCCCATATCAAAGTGATCGAAAAAAATTCACGCATATCACACCAAAACGGTATTTTCAAGTGCACTCTTTGCGCGGACGGATCCGTAATGTGGTCTTACCCCAAATTGATGTCCTGCATGTTACAAATCTTCACGAAGGCTAGACTGATAACAAGCTACACATATAACTAGATTAACCGCAAAGGGTAATGTATGGTACCCTTTCATCTCCGTCACGTAAGTTACAAGAAAATAGTACGTAAGTTATGGGTGTGGAAACTCATTCCGGATTGATGTTTTATCTTGTCTAATGCAGTAGTGCATTCAGTATTCTAGATTCTAGCATGTCGCATATCAAAGTGATCGAAAGAAATGCACGCATATCACACCAAAACGGTATTTTCAAGTGCACTCTTTGCGCGGACGGATCCGTAAAGTGGTCTTACCCCAAATTGATGTCCTGCATGTTACAAATCTTCACGAAGGCTAGACTGATATCAAGCTACACATGTAACTAGATTAATCGCAAAAGGGAATGTATGGTACCCTTTCATCTCCGTCACGTAAGTTACAAGAAAATAGTACGTAAGTTATGGGAGTGGAAACTCATTCCGGTTTGATGTTTTATCTTGTCTATTGAAGAAGTATATTAAGTATTCTCGAAACAGACATGTCGCACGTCAAAGTGATCGAACAAAATTCACGCATATCACACCAAAACGGTATTTTCAAGTGCACTCTTTGCGCGGACGGATCCGTAATGTGGTCTTCTTACCCCAAATTGATGTCCTGCATGTTACAAATCTTCACGAAGGCTAGACTGATAACAAGCTACACATATACCTAGATTAACCGCAAAGGGTAGTGTATGGTACCCTTTCATCTCCGTCACGTAAGTTACAAGAAAATAGTACGTAAGTTATGGGAGTGGAAACTCATTCCGGATTGATGTTTTATCTTGTCTAATGCAGTAGTGCATTCAGTATTCTAGATTAAAACATGTCGCATATCAAAGTGATCGAAAGAAATTCACGCATATCACACCAAAACGGTATTTTCAAGTGCACTCTTTGCGCGGACGGATCCGTAATGTGGTCTTACCCCAAATTGATGTCCTGCATGTTACAAATCTTCACGAAGGCTAGACTGATATCAAGCTACACATATAACTAGATTAACCGCAAAGGGGAATGTATGGTACCCTTTCATCTCCGTCACGTAAGTTACAAGAAAATAGTACGTAAGTTATGGGAGTGGAAACTCATTCCGGTTTGATGTTTTATCTTGTTTAATGCAGAAGTACATACAGTATTCTCGAAACAAACATGTCCCTTTTCAAAGTGATCGAACAAAATTCACGCATATCACACCAAAACGGTATTTACAAGTGTACTCTTTGCGCGGACGGATCCGGAATGTGGTCTTACCCCAAATTGATGTCCTGCATGTTACAAATCTTCACGAAGGCTAGATTGATAACAAGCTACACATATAACTAGATTAACCGGAAAGGGGAATGTATGGTACCCTTTAATCTCCGTCACGTAAGTTACAAGAAAATAGTACTTAAGTTATGGGAGTGAAAACTCATTCCAGTTTGATGTTTTATCTTGTCTAATGCAGTAGTATATTCAGTATTCTCTAAACAAACATGTCCCATGTGAAAGTGATCGAACAAAATTCACGCATATCACACCAAAACGGTATTTTCAAGTGCACTCTTTGCGCGGACGGATCCGTAATGTGGTCTTACCCCAAATTGATGTCCTGCATGTTACAAATCTTCACGAAGGCTAGACTGATAACAAGCTACACATATAACTAGATTAACCGCAAAGGGGAATGTATGGTACCCTCTCATCTCCGTCACCTAAGTTACAAGAAAATAGTACGTAAGTTATGGGAGTGGAAACTCATTCCGGTTTGATGTGTTATTTTGTCAAATGCAGTGGTGCATTCAGTATTCTCGATTCAAACATGTCCCATGTCAAAGTGATCGAAGAAAATTCACGCATATCACAACAAAACGGTATTTTGAAGTGCACTCTTTGCGCGGACGGATCCGTAATGTGGTCTTACCCCAAATTGATGTCCTGCATGTTACAAATCTTCAAGAAGGCTAGACTGATAACAAGCTACATATATACCTAGATTAACCGCAAAGGGTATTGTATGGTACCCTTTCATCTCCGTCACGTAAGTTACAAGAAAATAGTACGTAAGTTATGGGAGTGGAAACTCATTCCGGATTGATGTTTTATGTTGTCTATTGCAGTAGTGCATTCAGTATTCTAGATTCAAACATGTCGCATGTCAAAGTGATCGAAAGAAATTCACGCATATCACACCAAAACGGTATTTTCAAGTGCACTCTTTGCGCGGACGGATCCGTAATGTGGTCTTACCCCAAATTGATGTCCTGCTTGTTACAAATCTTCACGAAGGCTAGACTGATATCACGCTACACATATAACTAGATTTACCGCAAAGGGGAATGTATGGTACCCTTTCATCTCCGTCACGTAAGTTACAAGAAAATAGTACGTAAGTTATGGGAGTGGAAACTCATTCCGGTTTGATGTTTTATCTTGCCTAATGAAGAAGTACATTCAGTATTCTCGAAACAGACATGTCCCATGTCAAAGTGATCGAAAACAATTCACGCATATTACACCAAAACGGTATTTTCAAGTGCACTCTTTGCGCGGACGGATCCGTAATGTGGTCTTACCCCAAATTGTTGTCCTGTATGTTACAAATCTTCACGAAGGCTAGACTGATATCAAGCTACACATATAACTAGATTAAACACAAATGGGAATGTATGGTACCCTTTAATCTCCGTCACGTAAGTTACAAGAAAATAGTACGTAAGTTATGGGAGTGGAATCTCATTCCGGATTGATGTTTTATCTTGTCTAATGCAGTAGTGCATTCAGTATTCTAGATTCAAACATGTCGCATATCAAAGTGATCGAAAGAAATTCACGCATATCACACCAAAACGGTATTTTCAAGTGCACTCTTTGCGCGGACGGATCCGTAATGTGGTCTTACCCCAAATTGATGTCCTGCATGTTACAAATCTTCACGAAGGCTAGACTGATATCAAGCTACACATATAACTAGAATAACCGCAAAGGGGAATGTATGGTACCCTTTCATCTCCGTCACGTAAGTTACAAGAACATAGTACGTAAGTCATGGGAGTTGAAACTCATTCCGGTTTGATGTTTTATCTTGCCTAATGAAGAAGTACATTCAGTATTCTCGAAACAGACATGTCCCATGTCAAAGTGATCGAAAAAAATTCACGCATATCACACCAAAACGGTATTTTCAAGTGCACTCTTTGCGCGGACGGATCCGTAATGTGGTCTTACCCCAAATTGATGTCCTGCATGTTACAAATCTTCAAGAAGGCAAGACTGATAACAAGCTACACATATACCTAGATTAACCGCAAAGGGTAGTGTATGGTACCCTTTCATCTCCGTCACGTAAGTTACAAGAAAATAATACGTAAGTTATGGGAGTGGAAACTCATTCCGGATTGATGTTTTATCTTGTCTAATGCAGTAGAGCATTCAGTATTCTAGATTCAAACATGTCGCATATCAAAGTGATCGAAAGAAATTCACGCATATCACACCAAAACGTTATTTTCAAGTGCACTCTTTGCGCGGACGGATCCGTAATGTGGTCTTACCCCAAATTGATGTCCTGCATGTTACAAATCTTCACGAAGGCTAGACTGATATCAAGCTACACATGTAACTAGATTAACCTCAAAAGGAAATGTATGGTACCCTTTCTTCTCCGTCACGTAAGTTACAAGAAAATAGTACGTAAGTTATGGGAGTGGAAACTCATTTCGGTTTGATGTTTTATCTTGTTTAATGCAGAAGTACATACAGTATTCTCGAAACAAACATGTCCCTTTTCAAAGTGATCGAAAAATATTCACGCATATAACACCAAAACGGTATTTTCTAGTGCACTCTTTGCGCGGACGGATCCGTAATGTGGTCTTACCCCAAATTTATGTCCTGCATGTTACAAATCTTAACGAAGGCTAGAATTATATCAAGCTACACACATAACTAGATTAAACGCAAAGGGGAATGTATGGTACCCTTTCATCTCCGTCACGTAAGTTACAAGAAAATAGTACGTAAGTTATGGGAGTGGAAACTCATTCCGGTTTGATGTTTTATCTTGCCTAATGAAGAAGTACATTCAGTATTCTCGAAACAGACATGTCCCATGTCAAAGTGATCGAAAACAATTCACGCATATCACACCAAAACGGTATTTTCAAGTGCACTCTTTGCGCGGACGGATCCGTAATGTGGTCTTACCCCAAATTGATGTCCTGTATGTTACAAATCTTCACGAAGGCTAGACTGATATCAAGCTACACATATAACTAGATTAAACACAAATGGGAATGTATGGTACCCTTTAATCTCCGTCACGTAAGTTACAAGAAAATAGTACGTAAGTTATGGGAGTGGAATCTCATTCCGGATTGATGTTTTATCTTGTCTAATGCAGTAGTGCATTCAGTATTCTATATTCAAACATGACGCATATCAAAGTGATCGAAAGAAATTCACGCATATCACACCAAAACGGTATTTTCAAGTGCACTCTTTGCGCGGACGGATCCGTAATGTGGTCTTACCCCAAATTGATGTCCTGCATGTTACAAATCTTCACGAAGGCTAGATTGATAACAAGCTACACATATAACTAGATTAACCGGAAAGGGGAATGTATGGTACCTTTCATCTCCGTAAGTTACAAGAAAATAGTACGTAAGTTATGGGAGTGGAAACTCATTCCGGTTTGATGTTTTATCTTGCCTAATGAAGAAGTACATTCAGTATTCGAAACAGAATGTCCCATGTCAAAGTGATCGAAAAAATTCACGCATATCACACCAAAACGGTATTTTCAACACTCTTTGCGCGGACGGATCCGTAATGTGGTCTTACCCCAAATTGATTTCCTGTATGTTACAAATCTTCACGAAGGCTAGACTGATATCAAGCTACACATATAACTAGATTAAACACAAATGGGAATGTATGGTACCCTTTAATCTCCGTCACGTAAGTTACAAGAAAATAGTACGTATGTTATGGGAGTGGAATCTCATTCCGGATTGATGTTTTATCTTGTCTAATGCAGTAGTGCATTCAGTATTCTAGATTCAAACATGTCGCATATCAAAGTGATTGAAAGAAATTCACGCATATCACACCAAAACGGTATTTTCAAGTGCACTCTTTGCGCGGACGGATCCGTAATGTGGTCTTACCCCAAATTGATGTCCTGCATGTTACAAATCTTCACGAAGGCTAGACTGATATCAAGCTACACATATAACTAGATTAACCGCAAGGGGAATGTATGGTACCCCTTTCATCTCCGTCACGTAAGTTACAAGAAAATAGTACGTAAGTTATGGGGGGAAACTCATTCCCATTTGATGTTTTATCTTATCTAATGCAGTAGTACATTCAGTATTCACAAAACAAACATGTCCCATGTCAAAGCGATCGAAACAAATTCACGCATGTCACTCCAAAACGGTATTTTCAAGTGCACTCTTGGGGCGGACGGATCCTTAATGTGGTCTTACCCCAAATTGATGTCCTGCATGTTACAAATTTTAACGAAGGCTAGAATGATATCAAGCTACACATATAACTAGATTAAACGCAAAGGGGAATGTATGGTACCCTTTAATATCCGTCACGTAAGTTAAAAGAAAATAGTACGTAATTTATGGGAGTGGAAACTCATTCCTGTTTGATGTTTTATCTTGTCTAATGCAGTAGTAAATTCAGTATTCTCGATTCAAACTTGTCCCATGTCAAAGTGATCGAACAAAATTCACGCATATCACACCAAAACGGTATTTACAAGTGTACTCTTTGCGCGGACGGATCCGGAATGTGGTCTTACCCCAAATTGATGTCCTGCATGTTACAAATCTTCACGAAGGCTAGATCGATAACAAGCTACACATATAACTAGATTAACCGGAAAGGGGAATGTATGGTACCCTTTAATCTCCGTCACGTAAGTTACAAGAAAATAGTACTTAAGTTATGGGAGTGAAAACTCATTCCAGTTTGATGTTTTATCTTGTCTAATGCAGTAGTACATTCAGTATTCTCTAAACAAACATGTCCCATGTGAAAGTGATCGAACAAAATTCACGCATATCACACCAAAACGGTATTTTCAAGTGCACTCTTTGCGCGGACGGATCAGTAATGTGGTCTTACCCCAAATTGATGTCCTGCATGTTACAAATCTTCACGAAGGCTAGACTGATATCAAGCTACACATATAACTAGATTAACCGCAAAGGGGAATGTATGGTACCCTTTCATCTCCGTCACGTAAGTTACAAGAAAATAGTACGTAAGTTATGGGAGTGGAAACTCATTCCGGTTTGATGTGTTATTTTGTCAAATGCAGTGGTGCATTCAGTATTCTCGATTCAAACATGTCCCATGTCAAAGTGATCGAAGAAAATTCACGCATATCACAACAAAACGGTATTTTGAAGTGCACTCTTTGCGCGGACGGATCCGTAATGTGGTCTTACCCCAAATTGATGTCCTGCATGTTACAAATCTTCAAGAAGGCTAGACTGATAACAAGCTACATATATACCTAGATTAACCGCAAAGGGTATTGTATGGTACCCTTTCATCTCCGTCACGTAAGTTACAAGAAAATAGTACGTAAGTTATGGGAGTGGAAACTCATTCCGGATTGATGTTTTATGTTGTCTATTGCAGTAGTGCATTCAGTATTCTAGATTCAAACATGTCGCATGTCAAAGTGATCGAAAGAAATTCACGCATATCACACCAAAACGGTATTTTCAAGTGCACTCTTTGCGCGGACGGATCCGTAATGTGGTCTTACCCCAAATTGATGTCCTGCATGTTACAAATCTTCACGAAGGCTAGACTGATATCAAGATATACACATATAACTAGAATAACCGCAAAGGGGAATGTATGGTTCCCTTTCATCTCCGTCACGTAAGTTACAAGAACATAGTACGTAAGTCATGGGAGTTGAAACTCATTCCGGTTTGATGTTTTATCTTGCCTAATGAAGAAGTACATTCAGTATTCTCGAAACAGACATGTCCCATGTCAAAGTGATCGAAAACAATTCACGCATATTACACCAAAACGGTATTTTCAAGTGCACTCTTTGCGCGGACGGATCCGTAATGTGGTCTTACCCCAAATTGTTGTCCTGTATGTTACAAATCTTCACGAAGGCTAGACTGATATCAAGCTACATATACAACTAGATTAAACACAAATGGGAATGTATGGTACCCTTTAATCTCCGTCACGTAAGTTACAAGAAAATAGTACGTAAGTTATGGGAGTGGAATCTCATTCCGGATTGATGTTTTATCTTGTCTAATGCAGTAGTGCATTCAGTATTCTAGATTCAAACATGTCGCATATCAAAGTGATCGAAAGAAATTCACGCATATCACACCAAAACGGTATTTTCAAGTGCACTCTTTGCGCGGACGGATCCGTGGGTAATGGTCTTACCCCAAATTGATGTCCCGTATGTCAAATCTTCACGAAGGCTAGACTGATATCGCTACACATATAACTATTAGATTAACCGCAAAGGGGGTCGGCACCTCTTTCATCTCCGTCACGTAAGTTACAAGAAAATAGTAATGGGTGCCAGTGGAGGGAACTTCATTCCGGTTTGATGTTTTATCTTGCCTAATGAAGAAGTACATTCAGTATTCTTTAAACAGATATTACTAAACCGCGATCGAAAAATTCATTTACCCAAACATTTAAGTGCACTTTGCGCGGACGGATCCGTAATGTGGTCTTATCTCAAATTGATGTCCTGTGCATGTTACAAATCTTCACGAAGGCTAGACTGATAACAAGATACACATATACCTAGATTAACCGCAAAGGGTAGTGTATGGTACCCTTTCATCTCCGTCACGTAAGTTACAAGAAAATAATACGTAAGTTATGGGAGTGGAAACTCATTCCGGATTGATGTTTTATCTTGTCTAATGCAGTAGAGCATTCAGTATTCTAGATTCAAACATGTCGCAGGTCAAAGTGATCGAAAGAAATTCACGCATATCACACCAAAACGTTATTTTCAAGTGCACTCTTTGCGCGGACGGATCCGTAATGTGGTCTTACCCCAAATTGATGTCCTGCATGTTACAAATCTTCACGAAGGCTAGACTGATATCAAGCTACACATGTAACTAGATTAACCGCAAAAGGAAATGTATAGTACCCTTTCTTCTCCGTCACGTAAGTTACAAGAAAATAGTACGTAATTTATGGGAGTGGAAACTCATTCCGGTTTGATGTTTTATCTTGTTTAATGCAGAAGTACATACAGTATTCTCGAAACAAACATGTCCCTTTTCAAAGTGATCGAAAAATATTCACACATATAACACCAAAACGGTATTTTCTAGTGCACTCTTTGCGCGGACGGATCCGTAATGTGGTCTTACCCCAAATTTATGTCCTGCATGTTACAAATCTTAACGAAGGCTAGAATTATATCAAGCTACACATATAACTAGATTAAACGCAAAGGGGAATGTATGGTACCCTTTAATATCCGTCACGTAAGTTAAAAGAAAATAGTACGTAATTTATGGGAGTGGAAACTCATTCCTGTTTGATGTTTTATCTTGTCTAATGCAGTAGTACATTCAGTATTATCGATTCAAACTTGTCCCATGTCAAAGAGATCGAACAAAATTCACGCATATCACACCAAAACGGTATTTACAAGTGCACTCTTTGCGCGGACGGATCCGGAATGTGCTCTTATCCCAAATTGATGTCCTGCATGTTACAAATCTTCACGAAGGCTAGATTGATAACAAGCTACACATATAACTAGATTAACCGGAAAGGGGAATGTATGGTACCCTTTCATCTCCGTCACGTAAGTTACAAGAAAATAGTACGTAAGTTATGGGAGTGGAAACTCATTCCGGTTTGATGTTTTATCTTGCCTAATGAAGAAGTACATTCAGTATTCTCGAAACAGACATGTCCCATGTCAAAGTGATCGAAAAAAATTCACGCATATCACACCAAAACGGTATTTTCAAGTGCACTCTTTGCGCGGACGGATCCGTAATGTGGTCTTACCCCAAATTGATGTCCTGCATGTTACAAATCTTCACGAAGGCTAGACTGATATCAAGCTACACATATAACTAGATTAAACACAAATGGGAATGTATGGTACCCTTTAATCTCCGTCACGTAAGTTACAAGAAAATAGTACGTAAGTTATGGGAGTGGAATCTCATTCCGGATTGATGTTTTATCTTGTCTAATGCAGTAGTGCATTCAGTATTCTAGATTCAAACATGTCGCATATCAAAGTGATCGAAAGAAATTCACGCATATCACACCAAAACGGTATTTTCAAGAGCACTCTTTGCGCGGACGGATCCGTAATGTGGTCTTACCCCAAATTGATGTCCTGCATGTTACAAATCTTCACGAAGGCTAGACTGATATCAAGCTACACATATAACTAGATTAACCGCAAAGGGGAATGTATGGTACCCTTTCATCTCCGTCACGTAAGTTACAAGAAAATAGTACGTAAGTTATGGGAGTGGAAACTCATTCCGGTTTGAAGTTTTATCTTGCCTAATCAAGAAGTACATTCAGTATTCTCGAAACAGACATGTCCCATGTCAAAGTGATCGAAAAAAATTCACGCATATCACACCAAAACGGTATTTTCAAGTGCACTCTTTGCGCGGACGGATCCGTAATGTGGTCTTACCCCAAATTGATGTCCTGCATGTTACAAATCTTCAAGAAGGCAAGACTGATAACAAGCTACACATATACCTAGATTAACCGCAAAGGGTAGTGTATGGTACCCTTTCATCTCCGTCACGTAAGTTACAAGAAAATTGTACGTAAGTTATGGGAGTGGAAACTCATTCCGGATTGATGTTTTATCTTGTCTAATGCAGTAGAGCATTCAGTATTCTAGATTCAAACATGTCGCATATCAAAGTGATCGAAAGAAATTCACGCATATCACACCAAAACGGTATTTTCAAGTGTACTCTTTGCGCGGACGGATCCGTAAAGTGGTCTTACCCCAAATTGATGTCCTGCATTTTACAAATCTTCACGAAGGCTAGATTGATATCAAGCTACACATATAACTAGATTAACCGCAAAGGGGAATTAATGGTACCCTTTCATCTCCGTCACGTAAGTGACAAGAAAATAGTACGTAATTAAGGGAGTGGAAACTCATACCGGTTTGGTGTTTTATCTTGTCTATTGAAGTAGTACATTAAGTATTCTCGAAATAGACATGTCGCACGTCAAAGTGATCGAACAAAATTCACGCATATCACACCAAAACGGTATTTTCAAGTGCACTCTTTGCGCGGACGGATCCTTAATGTGGTCTTACCCCAAATTGATGTCCTGCATGTTACAAATCTTCACGAAGGCTAGACTGTTATCAAGCTACACATATAACTAGATTAACCGCAAAGGGGAATGTATGGTACCCTTTCATCTCCGTCACGTAAGTTACAAGAAAATATTACGTAAGTTATGGGAGTGGAAACTCTTTCCGGTTTGATGTTTTATCTTGCCTAATGAAGAAGTACATTCAGTATTCTCGAAACAGACATGTCCCATGTCAAAGTGATCGAAAAAAGTTCACGCATATCACACCAAAACGGTATTTTCAAGTGCACTCTTTGCGCGGACGGATCCGTAATGTGGTCTTACCCCAAATTGATGTCCTGTATGTTACAAATCTTCACGAAGGCTAGACTGATATCAAGCTACACATATAACTAGATTAAACACAAATGGGAATGTATGGTATCCTTTAATCTCCGTCACGTAAGTTACAACAAAATAGTACGGTAAGTTATGGGAGTGGAATCTCATTCCGGATTGATGTTTTATCTTGTCTAATGCAGTAGTGCATTCAGTATTCTAGATTAAAACATGTCACATATCAAAGTGATCGAAAGAAATTCACGCATATCACACCAAAACGGTATTTTCAAGTGCACTCTTTGCGCGGACGGATCCGTAATGTGGTCTTACCCCAAATTGATGTCCTGCATGTTACAAATCTTCAAGAAGGCAAGACTGATAACAAGCTACACATATAACTAGATTAACCGCAAATGGGAATGTATGGTACCGTTTCATCTCCGTCACGTAAGTTACAAGAAAATAGTACGTAAGTTATGGGAGTGGAAACTCAATCTGGTTTGATGTGTTATCTTGTCTAATGCAGTAGTGCATTCAGTATTCTTGATTCAAACATGTCCCATGTCAAAGTGATCGAAGATAATTCACGCATATCACACCAAAACGGTATTTTCAAGTGCACTCTTTGCGCGGACGGATCCGTAATGTGGTCTTACCCCAAATTGATGTCCTGCATGTTACAAATCTTCACGAAGGCTAGACTGATAACAAGCTACACATATAAATAGATTAACCGCAAAGGGGAATGTATGGTACCCTCTCATCTCCGTCACGTAAGTTAAAAGAAAATAGTACGTAAGTTATGGGAGTGGAAACTCAGTCCGGTTTGATGTGTTATATTGTCAAATGCAGTGGTGCATTCAGTATTCTCGATTCAAACATGTCCCATGTCAAAGTGATCGAAAAAAATTCACGCATATCACACCAAAACGGTATTTTCAAGTGCACTCTTTGCGCGGACGGATCAGTAATGTGGTCTTACCCCAAATTGATGTCCTGCATGTTACAAATCTTCACGAAGGCTAGACTGATATCAAGCTACACATATAACTAGATTAACCGCAAAGGGGAATGTATGTTACCCTTTCATCTCCGTCACGTAAGTTACAAGAAAATAGTACGTAAGTTATAGGTGTGAAAACTCATTCCCATTTGATGTTTTATCTTGTCTAATGCAGCAGTACATTCAGTATTCTCGAAACAAACGTGTCCCATCAGAAAGTGATCGAAAAAAATTCACGCATATCACACCAAAACGGTATTTTCAAGTGCACTCTTTGCGCGGACGGATCTGTAATGTGGTCTTACCCCAAATTGATGTCCTGCATGTTAAAAATCTTCACGAAGGATAGACTGATATCAAGCTACACATATAACTAGATTAACCGCAAAGGGGAATGTATGTTACCCTTTCATCTCCGTCACGTAAGTTACAAGAAAATAGTACGTAAGTTATGGGAGTTGAAACTCATTCCGGTTTGATGTTTTATCTTGCCTAATGAAGAAGTACATTCAGTATTCTCGAAACAGACATGTCCCATGTCAAAGTGATCGAAAAAAATTCACGCATATCACACCAAAACGGTATTTTCAAGTGCACTCTTTGCGCGGACGGATCAGTAATGTGGTCTTACCCCAAATTGATGTCCTGCATGTTACAAATCTTCAAGAAGGCTAGACTGATAACAAGCTACACATATACCTCGATTAACCGTAGTGTATGGTTCCCTTTCATCTCCGTCACGTAAGTTACAAGAACATAGTACGTAAGTTATGGGAGTGGAAACTCATTCCGGATTGATGTTTTATCTTGTCTAATGCAGTAGTGCATTCAGTATTCTAGATTCAAACATGTCGCATATCAAAATGATCGAAAGAAATTCACGCATATCACACCAAAACGGTATTTTCTAGTGCACTCTTTGCGCGGACGGATCCGTAATGTGGTCTTACCCCAAATTGATGTCCTGCATGTTACAAATCTTAACGAAGGCTAGAATGATATCAAGCTACACATATAACTACATTAAACGCAAAGGGGAATGTATGGTACCCTTTAATATCCGTCACGTAAGTTAAAAGAAAATAGTACGTAATTTATGGGAGTAGAAACTCATTCCTGTTTGATGTTTTATCTTGTCTAATGCAGTAGTACATTCAGTATTCTCGATTCAAACATGTCCCATGTCAAAGTGATCTAAAAAATTCACGCATATCACACCAAAACGGTATTTTCAAGTGCACTCTTTGCGCGAACGGATCCGTAATGTGGTCTTACCCCAAATTGATGTCCTGCATGTTACATATCTTCACAAGGCTAGACTGATATCAAGCTACACATATAACTAGATTAACCACAAATGGGAATGTATGGTACCCTTTAATCTCCGTCACGTAAGTTACAAGAAAATAGTACGTAAATTAAGGGAGTGAAAACTCATTCCAGTTTGATGTTTTATCTTGTCAAATGCAGTAGTACATTCAGTATTCTCTAAACAAACATGTCCCATGTGAAAGTGATCGAAAAAAATTCACGCATATCACACCAAAACGGTATTTTCAAGGTTACTCTTTGCGCGGACGGATCCGTAAAGTGGTCTTACCCCAAATTGATGTCCTGCATTTTACAAATCTTCACGAAGGCTAGATTGATATCAAGCTACACATATAACTAGATTAACCGCAAAGGGGAATGAATGGTACCCTTTCCTCTCCGTCACGTAAGTGACAAGAAAATAGTACGTAAGTTAAGGGAGTGGAAACTCATACCGGTTTGGTGTTTTATCTTGTCTATTGAAGTAGTACATTAAGTATTCTCGAAACAGACATGTCGCACGTCAAAGTGATCGAACAAAATTCACGCATATCACACCAAAACGGTATTTTCAAGTGCACTCTTTGCGCGGACGGATCCGTAATGTGGTCTTACCCCAAATTGATGTCCTGCATGTTACAAATCTTCACGAAGGCTAGACTGATATCAAGCTACACATATAACTAGATTAACCGCAAAGGGGAATGTATGTTACCCTTTCATCTCCGTCACGTAAGTTACAAGAAAATAGTACGTAAGTTATAGGTGTGAAAACTCATTCCCATTTGATGTTTTATCTTGTCTAATGCAGTAGTACATTCAGTATTCTCGAAACAAACATGTCCCATGTCAAAGTGATCGAAAAAATTCACGCATATCACACCAAAACGGTATTTTCAAGTGCACTCTTTGCGCGGACGGATCCGTAATGTGGTCTTACCCCAAATTGATGTCCTGCATGTTACAAATCTTCACGAAGGCTAGACTGATAACAAGCTACACATATAACTAGATTAACCGCAAAGGGGAATGTATGGTTCCCTCTCATCTCCGTCACGTAAGTTACAAGAAAATAGTACGTAAGTTATCGGAGTGGAAACTCATTCTGGTTTGATGTGTTACATTGTCAAATGCAGTGGTGCATTCAGTATTCTTGATTCAAACATGTCCCATGTCAAAGTGATCGAAGAAAATTCACGCATATCACACCAAAACGGTATTTTCAAGTGCACTCTTTGCGCGGACGGATCCGTAATGTGGTCTTACCCCAAATTGATGTCCTGCATGTTACAAATCTTCACGAAGGCTAGACTGATATCAAGCTACACATATAACTAGATTAAACACAAATGGGAATGTATGGTACCCTTTAATCTCCGTCACGTAAGTTACAAGAAAATAGTACGTAAGTTATGGGAGTGGAATCTCATTCCGGATTGATGTTTTATCTTGTCTAATGCAGTAGTGCATTCAGTATTCTAGATTCAAACATGTCGCATATCAAAGTGATCGAAAGAAATTCACGCATGTCACACCAAAACGGTATTTTCAAGTGCACTCTTTGCGCGGACGGATCAGTAATGTGGTCTTACCCCAATTGATGTCCTGCATGTTACAAATCTTCACGAAGGCTAGACTGATATCAAGCTACACATATAACTAGAATAACCGCAAAGGGGAATGTATGGTACCCTTTCATCTCCGTCACGTAAGTTACAAGAACATAGTACGTAAGTCATGGGAGTTGAAACTCATTCCGGATTGATGTTTTATCTTGTCTAATGAAGAAGTACATTCAGTGTTCTCGAAACAGACAAGTCCCATGTCAAAGTGCTCGAAAAAAATTCACGCATATCACACCAAAACGGTATTTTCAAGTGCACTCTTTGCGCGGACGGATCCGTAATGTGGTCTTACCCCAAATTGATGTCCTGCATGTTACAAATCTTCAAGAAGGCAAGACTGATAACAAGCTACACATATAACTAGATTAACCGCAAAGGGAATGTATGGTACCGTTTCATCTCCGTCACGTAAGTTACAAGAAAATAGTACGTAAGTTATGGGAGTGGAAACTCATTCTGGTTTGATGTGTTATCTTGTCTAATGCAGTAGTGCATTCAGTATTCTTGATTCAAACATGTCCCATGTCAAAGTGATCGAAGAAAATTCACGCATATCACACCAAAACGGTATTTTCAAGTGCACTCTTTGCGCGGACGGATCCGTAATGTGGTCTTACCCCAAATTGATGTCCTGCATGTTACAAATATTCACGAAAGCTAGACTGATAACAAGCTACACATATAACTAGATTAACCGCAAAGGGGAATGTATGGTACCCTCTCATCTCCGTCACGTAAGTTACAAGAAAATAGTACGTAAGTTATGGGAGTGGAAACTCATTCCTGTTTGATGTTTTATCTTGTCTAATGCAGTAGTACATTCAGTATTCTCGATTCAAACATGTCCCATGTCAAAGTGATCGAAAAAAATTCACGCATATCACACCAAAACGGTATTTTCAAGTGCACTCTTTGCGCGGACGGATCCGTAATGTGGTCTTACCCCAAATTGATTTCCTGTATGTTACAAATCTTCACGAAGGCTAGACTGATATCAAGCTACACATATAACTAGATTAAACACAAATGGGAATGTATGGTACCCTTTAATCTCCGTCACGTAAGTTACAAGAAAATAGTACGTAAGTTATGGGAGTGGAATCTCATTCCGGATTGATGTTTTATCTTGTCTAATGCAGTAGTGCATTCAGTATTCTAGATTCAAACATGTCGCATATCAACGTGATCGAAA
>CM034543.1:55476831-55504729 GCA_020002185.1 Paraescarpia echinospica | reverse complement strand
GTGGTATCTGATGCCCTGTGTTTGTTGCTCCATGGGTGGGAATCATGGTGGTATCTGTTGCCCAGGGTTTGTTGCTCCATGGGTAGGAGTAATGGTGGTATCTGATGCCTTGTGTTTGTTGCTCCATGGGTGGGAGTAATGGAGGTACCTGATGACTTGGGTTTGTTGCACCATGGGTGGGAGTAATGTTTATATCTGATGCCCAGGGTTTGTTGCTCCATGGGTGGGAGTAATGGTGGTATCTGATGCCTTGGTTTTTTTACTCCATGGATGGGAGTAACGGTGGTATCTGATGCCCTGGGTTTGTTGCTCCATGTGTGGGAGTAATGGTGGTATCTGATGCCTTGGGTTTGTTGCTCCGTGGGTGGGAGTAATGGTGGTATCTGATGCCTTGGGTTTGTTGCTCCATGGGTGGGAGTAATGGTGGTATCTCATGCATAGGGTTTGTTGCTCCATGGGTGGGAGTAATGGTGGTATCTGATGCCTTGGATTTGTTGCTTCATGGGTGGGAGTAATTTTGGTATCTGATGCCCTGGGTTTGTTGCTCCATGGGTGGGAGTAATGGTGGTATCTGATGCCTTGTGTTTGTTACTCCATGGGTGGGAGTAATGGAGGTATCAGATGCCTTGGTTTTGTTGCACCATGGGTGGGAGTAATGTTTATATCTGATGCCCAAGGTTTGTTGCTCCATGGGTGGGAGTAATGGTGGTATCTGATGCCCTGGGTTTGTTGCTCCATGTGTGGGAGTAATGGTGGTATATGACGCCTTGGGTTTGTTGCTCCATGGGTGGGATTAATGGGGGTATATGATGCCTTGGGTTTGTTTCTCCATGGGAGGGAGTAATGGTGGTATCTGATGTCCAGGGTTTGTTTCTCTGATGGGTGGGAGTAATGGTGGTATCTGATACCCAGTGTTTGATGCTCCGTGAGTGGGAGTAAAGTTGGTATATGTTGCCCAGGATTTGTTGCTCCATGGGTGGGGGTAATGGTGGTATCTGATGCCTTGGGTTTCTTGCTCCATGGGCGGGAGTAATGGAGGTATCTGATGCCTTGGTTTTGTTGATCCATGGGTGGGAGTATTGTTTATATCTGATGTCCAGGGTTTATTGCTCCATGGGTGGGAGTAATGGTGGTATCTGATGCCCTGGGTTTGTTGGTCTATGGGTGGGAGTAATGGTGGTATCTGATTCCTTGTATTTTTTGCTCCATGGGTGGGACTAATGGTGGTATCTGATGCCCTGGGTTTGTTGCTCCTTGGGTGGGAATAAAATTGGTATCTGATGCCTTGGGTTTGTTGCTCCATGGGTGGGAGTAATGGTTGTATCTGATAACCATGGTATGTTGCTCCATGGGTGGGTGTAATGTTTATATATGATGCCCAGGGTTTGTTGCTCCATGGGTGGGATTAATGGAGGTATCTGATGCCTTGGGTTTGTTGCTCAATGGGTGGGAGTAATGGAGGTATCTGATGCTTTGGGTTTGTTGCTCCATGGGTGGGAGTAATGTTTATATCTGATGCCCAGGGTTTGTTGCTCGATGGGAGGGAGTAATAGTGGTATCTGTTGCCCTGGGTTTGTTGTTCCATGGGTGGGAGTAATGGTGGTATATGATGCCCTGGGTTTGTTTCTCCATGGGTGGGAGTAATGGTGGTATCTGATGCCCAGTGTTTGTTGCTCCATGGGTGGGAATATTGTTGGTATCTGATGCCCAGGTTTTGTTGCTTCATGGGTGGAAGTAAATGTGGTATCTGATGCCCTGTGTTTGTTGCTCCACGGGTGGGAATCATGGTGGTATCTGTTGCCCAGGATTTGTTGCTCCATGGGTAGGAGTAATGGTGGTATCTGATGCCTTGTGTTTGTTGCTCCATGGGTGGGAGTAATGGAGGTACCTGATGACTTGGGTTTGTTGCACCATGGGTGGGAGTAATGTTTATATCTGATGCCCAGGGTTTGGTGCTCCATGGGTGGGAGTAATGGTGATATCTGATGCCTTGGTTTTTTTACTCCATGGATGGGTGTAACGGTGGTATCTGATGCCCTGGGTTTGTTGCTCCATGTGTGGGAGTAATGGTGGTATCTGATGCCTTGGGTTTGTTGCTCCGTTGGTGGGGGTAATGGTGGTATCTGATGCCTTGGGTTTGTTGCTCCATGGGTGGGAGTAATGGTGGTATCTCATGCATAGGGTTTGTTGCTCCATGGGTGGGAGTAATGGTGGTATCTGATGCCTTGGATTTGTTGCTTCATGGGTGGGAGTAATTTTGGTATCTGATGCCCTGGGTTTGTTGCTCCATGGGTGGGAGTAATGGTGGTATCTGATGCCTTGTGTTTGTTGCTCCATGGGTGGGAGTAATGGAGGTATCTGATGCCTTGGTTTTGTTGCACCATGGGAGGGAGTAATGTTTATATCTGATGCCCAAGGTTTGTTGCTCCATGGGTGGGAGTAATGGTGGTATCTGATGCCCTGGGTTTGTTGCTCCATGTGTGGGAGTAATGGTGGTATATGATGCCTTGGGTTTGTTGCTCCATGGGTGGGATTAATGGTGGTATATGATGCCTTGGGTTTGTTGCTCCATGGGAGGGAGTAATGGTGGTATCTGATGTCCTGGGTTTGTTTCTCCGTGGGTGGGAGTAATGGTGGTATCTGATGCCCAGTGTTTGATGCTCCATGGGTGGGAGTAAAGTTGGTATATGTTGCCCAGGGTTTGTTGCTCCATGTGTGGGAATAATGGTGGTATCTGATGCCTTGGGTTTCTTGCTCCATGGGCGGGAGTAATGGAGGTATCTGATGCCTTGGTTTTGTTGATCCATGGGTGGGAGTATTGTTTATATCTGATGTCCAGGGTTTATTGCTCCATGGGTGGGAGTAATGGTGGTATCTGATGCCCTGGGTTTGTTGGTCTATGGGTGAGAGTAATGGTGGTATCTGATTCCTTGTATTTTTTGCTCCATGGGTGGGACTAATGGTGGTATCTGATGCCCTGGGTTTGTTGCTCCTTGGGTGGGAATAAAATTGGTATCTGATGCCTTGGGTTTGTTGCTCCATGGGTGGGAGTAATGGTTGTATCTGATACCCATGGTATGTTGCTCCATGGGTGGGTGTAATGTTTATATATGATGCCCAGGGTTTGTTGCTCCATGGGTGGGATTAATGGTGGTATCTGATTCCTTGTATTTTTTGCTCCATGGGTGGGACTAATGGTGGTATCTGATGCCCTGGGTTTGTTGCTCCTTGTGTGGGAATAAAATTGGTATCTGATGGCTTGGGTTTGTTGCTCCATGGGTGGGAGTAACGGTGGTATATGATGCCCTGGGTTTGTTGCTCCATGTGTGGGAGTAATGGTGGTATCTGATGTCTTGGGTTTGTTGCTCCATGTGTGGGAGTAATGGTGGTATCTGATGCCTTGGGTTTGTTGCTCCATGTGTGGGAGTAATGGTGGTATCTGATGCCTTGGATTTGTTACTCCATGGGTGAGAGTAATGTTGGTATATGATGCCCTGGGTTTGTTGCTCCATGGGGGGGGAGAAATGGTGGTATCTGATGTCCTGGGTTTGTTTCTCCATGGGTGGGATTAATGGTGGTATGTGATTCCCAGTGTTTGATGCTCCATGGGTGGGAGTAATGGTGGTATCTGATGCCTTGGGTTTGTTGCTCAATGGGTGGGAGTAATGGAGGTATCTGATGCTTTGGGTTTGTTGCTCCATGGGTGGGAGTAATGTTTATATATGATGCCCAGGGTTTGTTGCTCGATGGGAGGGAGTAATAGTGGTATCTGTTGCCCTGGGTTTGTTGTTCCATGGGTGGGAGTAATGGTGGTATATGATGCCCTGGGTTTGTTTCTCCATGGGTGGGAGTAATGGTGGTATCTGATGCCCAGTGTTTGTTGCTCCATGGGTGGGAATATTGTTGGTATCTGATGCCCAGGTTTTGTTGCTTCATGGGTGGAAGTAAATGTGGTATCTGATGCCCTGTGTTTGTTGCTCCACGGGTGGGAATCATGGTGGTATCTGTTGCCCAGGATTTGTTGCTCCATGGGTAGGAGTAATGGTGGTATCTGATGCCTTGTGTTTGTTGCTCCATGGGTGGGAGTAATGGAGGTACCTGATGACTTGGGTTTGTTGCACCATGGGTGGGAGTAATGTTTATATCTGATGCCCAGGGTTTGATGCTCCATGGGTGGGAGTAATGGTGATATCTGATGCCTTGGTTTTTTTACTCCATGGATGGGAGTAACGGTTGTATCTGATGCCCTGGGTTTGTTGCTCCATGTGTGGGAGTAATGGTGGTATCTGATGCCTTGGGTTTGTTGCTCCGTGGGTGGGAGTAATGGTGGTATCTGATGCCTTGGGTTTGTTGCTCCATGGGTGGGAGTAATGGTGGTATCTCATGCATAGGGTTTGTTGCTCCATGGGTGGGAGTAATGGTGGTATCTGATGCCTTGGATTTGTTGCTTCATGGGTGGGAGTAATTTTGGTATCTGATGCCCTGGGTTTGTTGCTCCATGGGTGGGAGTAATGGTGGTATCTGATGCCTTGTGTTTGTTGCTCCATGGGTGGGAGTAATGGAGGTATCTGATGCCTTGGTTTTGTTGCACCATGGGTGGGAGTAATGTTTATATCTGATGCCCAAGGTTTGTTGCTCCATGGGTGGGAGTAATGGTGGTATCTGATGCACTGGGTTTGTTGCTCCATGTGTGGGAGTAATGGTGGTATATGATGCCTTGGATTTGTTGCTCCATGGGTGGGATTAATGGTGGTATATGATGCCTTGGGTTTGTTGCTCCATGGGAGGGAGTAATGGTGGTATCTGATGTCCTGGGTTTGTTTCTCCGTGGGTGGGAGTAATGGTGGTATCTGATGCACAGTGTTTGATGCTCCATGGGTGGGAGTAAAGTTGGTATATGTTGCCCAGGGTTTGTTGCTCCATGGGTGGGAGTAATGGTGGTATCTGATGCCTTGGGTTTCTTGCTCCATGGGCGGGAGTAATGGAGGTATCTGATGCCTTGGTTTTGTTGATCCATGGGTGGGAGTATTGTTTATATCTGATGTCCAGGGTTTATTGCTCCATGGGTGGGAGTAATGGAGGTATCTGATGCCTTGGTTTTGTTGATCCATGGGTGGGAGTATTGTTTATATCTGATGTCCAGGGTTTATTGCTCCATGGGTGAGAGTAATGGTGGTATCTGATTCCTTGTATTTTTTGCTCCATGGGTGGGACTAATGGTGGTATCTGATGCCCTGGGTTTGTTGCTCCTTGGGTGGGAATAAAATTGGTATCTGATGCCTTGGGTTTGTTGCTCCATGGGTGGGAGTAATGGTTGTATCTGATACCCATGGTATGTTGCTCCATGGGTGGGTGTAATGTTTATATATGATGCCCAGGGTTTGTTGCTCCATGGGTGGGATTAATGGTGGTATCTGATTCCTTGTATTTTTTGCTCCATGGGTGGGACTAATGGTGGTATCTGATGCCCTGGGTTTGTTGCTCCTTGTGTGGGAATAAAATTGGTATCTGATGGCTTGGGTTTGTTGCTCCATGGGTGGGAGTAACGGTGGTATATGATGCCCTGGGTTTGTTGCTCCATGTGTGGGAGTAATGGTGGTATCTGATGTCTTGGGTTTGTTGCTCCATGTGTGGGAGTAATGGTGGTATCTGATGCCTTGGGTTTGTTGCTCCATGTGTGGGAGTAATGGTGGTATCTGATGTCTTGGGTTTTTTGCTCCGTGGTTGGGAGTAATGGTGGTATCTGATGCCTTGGGTTTGTTGCTCCATGGGTGGGAGTAATGGTGGTATCTGATGCCTTGGATTTGTTACTCTATGGGTGAGAGTAATGTTGGTATCTGATGCCCTGGGTTTGTTGCTCCATGGGGGGGGGGAGAAATGGTGGTATCTGATGTCCTGGGTTTGTTTCTCCATGGGTGGGATTAATGGTGGTATGTGATTCCCAGTGTTTGATGCTCCATGGGTGGGAGTAATGGTGGTATCTGATGCCTTGGGTTTGTTGCTCAATGGGTGGGAGTAATGGAGGTATCTGATGCTTTGGGTTTGTTGCTCCATGGGTGGGAGTAATGTTTATATATGATGCCCAGGGTTTGTTGCTCCATGGGAGGGAGTAATAGTGGTATCTGTTGCCCTGGGTTTGTTGTTCCATGGGTGGGAGTAATGGTGGTATATGATGCCCTGGGTTTGTTTCTCCATGGGTGGGAGTAATGGTGGTATCTGATGCCCAGTGTTTGTTGCTCCATGGGTGGGAATATTGTTGGTATCTGATGCCCAGGTTTTGTTGCTTCATGGGTGGAAGTAAATGTGGTATCTGATGCCCTGTGTTTGTTGCTCCACGGGTGGGAATCATGGTGGTATCTGTTGCCCAGGATTTGTTGCTCCATGGGTAGGAGTAATGGTGGTATCTGATGCCTTGTGTTTGTTGCTCCATGGGTGGGAGTAATGGAGGTACCTGATGACTTGGGTTTGTTGCACCATGGGTGGGAGTAATGTTTATATCTGATGCCCAGGGTTTGATGCTCCATGGGTGGGAGTAATGGTGATATCTGATGCCTTGGTTTTTTTACTCCATGGATGGGAGTAACGGTGGTATCTGATGCCCTGGGTTTGTTGCTCCATGTGTGGGAGTAATGGTGGTATCTGATGCCTTGGGTTTGTTGCTCCGTGGGTGGGAGTAATGGTGGTATCTGATGCCTTGGGTTTGTTGCTCCATGGGTGGGAGTAATGGTGGTATCTCATGCATAGGGTTTGTTGCTCCATGGGTGGGAGTAATGGTGGTATCTGATGCCTTGGATTTGTTGCTTCATGGGTGGGAGTAATTTTGGTATCTGATGCCCTGGGTTTGTTGCTCCATGGGTGGGAGTAATGGTGGTATCTGATGCCTTGTGTTTGTTGCTCCATGGGTGGGAGTAATGGAGGTATCTGATGCCTTGGTTTTGTTGCACCATGGGTGGGAGTAATGTTTATATCTGATGCCCAAGGTTTGTTGCTCCATGGGTGGGAGTAATGGTGGTATCTGATGCCCTGGGTTTGTTGCTCCATGTGTGGGAGTAATGGTGGTATATGATGCCTTGGGTTTGTTGCTCCATGGGTGGGATTAATGGTGGTATATGATGCCTTGGGTTTGTTGCTCCATGGGAGGGAGTAATGGTGGTATCTGATGTCCTGGGTTTGTTTCTCCGTGGGTGGGAGTAATGGTGGTATCTGATGCCCAGTGTTTGATGCTCCATGGGTGGGAGTAAAGTTGGTATATGTTGCCCAGGGTTTGTTGCTCCATGGGTGGGAGTAATGGTGGTATCTGATGCCTTGGGTTTCTTGCTCCATGGGCGGGAGTAATGGAGGTATCTGATGCCTTGGTTTTGTTGATCCATGGGTGGGAGTATTGTTTATATCTGATGTCCAGGGTTTGTTGCTCCATGGGTGGGAGTAATGGTGGTATCTGATGCCCTGGGTTTGTTGGTCTATGGGTGAGAGTAATGGTGGTATCTGATTCCTTGTATTTTTTGCTCCATGGGTGGGACTAATGGTGGTATATGATGCCCTGGGTTTGTTGCTCCTTGGGTGGGAATAAAATTGGTATATGATGCCTTGGGTTTGTTGCTCCATGGGTGGGAGTAATGGTTGTATCTGATACCAATGGTATGTTGCTCCATGGGTGGGTGTAATGTTTATATATGATGCCCAGGGTTTGTTGCTCCATGGGTGGGATTAATGGTGGTATCTGATTCCTTGTATTTTTTGCTCCATGGGTGGGACTAATGGTGGTATCTGATGCCCTGGGTTTGTTGCTCCTTGTGTGGGAATACAATTGGTATCTGATGGCTTGGGTTTGTTGCTCCATGGGTGGGAGTAATGGTGGTATCTGATGGTTTGGCTTTGTTGCTCCATGGGTGGGAGTAATGGTGGTATCTAATGCCCTCGGTTTGTTGCTCCATGGGTGGGAGTAATGTTGGTATCTGATGCCCTGGGTTTGTTGCTCCATGGGTGGGAGTAATGGTGGTATCTGATGCCTTGGGTTTGTTGCTTCGTGGGTGGGAGTAATGGTGGTACCTGATGACTTGGGTTTGTTGCTCCATGGATGGGAGTAATGATGGTATATAATGCCCTCGGTTTGTTGCTCCATGGGTGGGAGTAATGGTGGTATCTAATGCCCTCGGTTTGTTGCTCCATGGGTGGGAGTAATGTTCGTATCTGATGCCCTGGGTTTGTTGCTCCATGGGTGGGAGTAATGGTGTTATCTGATGCCCTGGGTTTGTTGCTCCATGGGTGGGAGTAATGGTGGTATCTGATGCCCAGTGTTTGATGCTCCATGGGTGGGAGTAAAGTTGGTATATGTTGCCCAGGGTTTTTTGCTCCATGGGTGGGAGTAATGGTGGAATATGATGCCTTGGGATTCCTGCTCCATGGGTGGGAGTAATGGAGTTATCTGATGCCTTGGTTTTGTTGCTCCATGGGTGGGAGTATTGTTTATATCTGATGTCCTGGGTTTGTTGCTCCATGGGTGGGAGTAATGGTGGTCTCTGATGCCCTGGGTTAGTTGTTCTATGGGTGGGAGTAATGGTGGTATCTGATTCCTTGTATTTTTTGGTCCATGGGTGGGACTAATGGTGGTATCTGATGCCCTGGGTTTGTTGCTCCTTGGGTGGGAATAAAATGGGTATCTGATGCCTTGGGTTTGTTGCTCCATGGGTGGGAGTAATGGTTGTATCTCATACCCATGGTATGTTGCTCCATGGGTGGGTGTAATGTTTATATATGATGCCCAGGGTTTGTTGCTCCATGGGTGGGATTAATGGTGGTATCTGATTCCTTGTATTTTTTGCTCCATGGGTAGGACTAATGGTGGTATCTGATGCCCTGGGTTTGTTGCTCCTTGGGTGGGAATAAAATTGGTATCTGATGCCTTGGGTTTGTTGCTCCATGGGTGGGAGTAATGGTTGTATCTGATACCCAGGGTATGTTGCTCCATGGGTGGGTGTAATGTTTATATCCTATGCCCAGGGTTTGTTGCTCCATGGGTGGGATTAATGGTGGTATCTGATGCCTTGGGTTTGTTGCTCCATGGGAGGGAGTAATGGTGGTATCTGATGCCTTGGATTTGTTGGTCCATGGGAGTGAGTAATAGTGGTATCTGATGCCCTGGGTTTGTTGCTCCATGGGTGGGAGTAATGGTTGTATATGATGCCCTGGGTTTGTTGCTCCATGTGTGGGAGTAATGGTGGTATGTGATGCCTTGGGTTTGTTGCTCCGTGGGTGGCAGTAATGGTGGTATCTGATGCCTTGGGATTGTTGCTCCATGGGTGGGAGTAATGGTGGTATCTAATGCCCTCGGTTTGTTGCTCCACGGGTGGGAGTAATGTTGGTATCTGATGCCCTGGGTTTGTTGCTCCATGGGTGGGAGTAATGGTGTTATCTGATGCCCAGTGTTTGATGCTCCATGGGTGGGAGTAAAGTTGGTATATGTTGCCCAGGGTTTGTTGCTCCATGGGTGGGAGTAATGGTGGTATCTGATGCCTTGGGTTTCTTGCTCCATGGGCGGGAGTAATGGAGGTATCTGATGCCTTGGTTTTGTTGATCCATGGGTGGGAGTATTGTTTATATCTGATGTCCAGGGTTTGTTGCTCCATGGGTGGGAGTAATGTTGGTATCTGATGCCCTGGGTTTGTTGCTCCATGGGTGGGAGTAATGGTGTTATATGATGCCCTGGGTTTGTTGCTCCTTGGGTGGGAGTAATGGTGGTATCTGATGTCCTGGGTTTGTTTCTCCGTGGATGGGAGTAATGGTGGTATCTGATGCCCAGTGTTTGATGTTCCATGGGTGGGAGTTAAGTTGGTATATGTTGCCCAGGGTTTGTTGCTCCATGGGTGGGAGTAATGGTGGTATCTGATGCCTTGGGTTTCTTGCTCCATGGGCGGGAGTAATGGAGGTATCTGATGCCTTGGTTTTGTTGATCCATGGGTGGGAGTATTGTTTATATCTGATGTCCAGGGTTTGTTGCTCCATGGGTGGGAGTAATGGTGGTATCTGATGCCCTGGGTTTGTTGGTCTATGGATGAGAGTAATGGTGGTATCTGATTCCTTGTATTTTTTGCTCCATGGGTGGGACTAATGGTGGTATCTGATGCCCTGGGTTTGTTGCTCCTTGGGTTGGAATAAAATTGGTATCTGATGCCTTGGGTTTGTTGCTCCATGGGTGGGAGTAATGGTTGTATCTGATACCCATGGTATGTTGCTCCATGCGTGGGTGTAATGTTTATATATGATGCCCAGGGTTTGTTGCTCCATGGGTGGGATTAATGGTGGTATCTGATTCCTTGTATTTTTTGCTCCATGGGTGGGACTAATGGTGGTATCTGATGCCCTGGGTTTGTTGCTCCTTGGGTGGGAATAAAATTGGTATCTGATGCCTTGGGTTTGTTGCTCCATGGGTGGGAGTAACGGTGGTATATGATGCCCAGGGTTTGTTGCTCCATGTGTGGGAGTAATGGTGGTATCTGATGCCTTGGGTTTGTTGCTCCGTGGGTGGGAGTAATGGTGGTATCTGATGTTGGGTTTGTTGCTCCATGTGTGGGAGTAATGGTGGTATCTGATGCCTTGGGTTTGTTGCTCCGTGGGTGGGAGTAATGGTGGTATCTGATGGTTTGACTTTGTTGCTGCATGGGTGGGAGTAATGGTGGTATTTAATGCCCTCGGTTTGTTGCTCCATGGGTGGGAGTAATGTTGGTATCTGATGCCCTGGGTTTGTTGCTCCATGGGTGGGAGTAATGGTGTTATCTGATGCCCTGGGTTTGTTGCTCCATGGGTGGGAGTAATGGTGGTATCTGATGCCCAGTGTTTGATGCTCCATGGGTGGGAGTAAAGTTGGTATATGTTGCCCAGGGTTTTTTGCTCCATGGGTGGGAGTAATGGTGGAATATGATGCCTTGGGATTCTTGCTCCATGGGTGGGAGTAATGGAGTTATCTGATGCCTTGGTTTTGTTGCTCCATGGGTGAGAGTATTGTTTATATCTGATGTCCTGGGTTTGTTGCTCCATGGGTGGGAGTAATGGTGGTATCTGATGCCCTGGGTTAGTTGTTCTATGGGTGGGAGTAATGGTGGTATCTGATTCCTTGTATTTTTTGCTCCATGGGTGGGACTAATGGTGGTATCTGATGCCCTGGGTTTGTTGCTCCTTGGGTGGGAATAAAATTGGTATCTGATGCCTTGGGTTTGTTGCTCCATGGGTGGGAGTAATGGTTGTATCTGATACCCATGGTATGTTGCTCCATGGGTGGGTGTAATGTTTATATATGATGCCCAGGGTTTGTTGCTCCATGGGTGGGATTAATGGTGGTATCTGATTCCTTGTATTTTTTGCTCCATGGGTGGGACTAATGGTGGTATCTGATGCCCTGGGTTTGTTGCTCCTTGGGTGGGAATAAAATTGGTATCTGATGCCTTGGGTTTGTTGCTCCATGGGTGGGAGTAACGGTTGTATCTGATACCCAGGGTATGTTGCTCCATGGGTGGGTGTAATGTTTATATCCTATGCCCAGGTTTTGTTGCTCCATGGGTGGGATTAATGGTGGTATCTGATGCCTTGGGTTTGTTGCTCCATGGGAGGGAGTAATGGTGGTATCTGATGCCTTGGATTTGTTGCTCCATGGGAGTGAGTAATAGTGGTATCTGATGCCCTGGGTTTGTTGCTCCATGGGTGGGAGTAATGGTTGTATATGATGCCCTGGGTTTGTTGCTCCATGTGTGGGAGTAATGGTGGTATGTGATGCCTTGGGTTTGTTGCTCCGTGGGTGGCAGTAATGGTGGTATCTGATGCCTTGGGATTGTTGCTCCATGGGTGGGAGTAATGGTGGTATCTAATGCCCTCGGTTTGTTGCTCCATGGGTGGGAGTAATGTTGGTATCTGATGCCCTGGGTTTGTTGCTCCATGGGTGGGAGTAATGGTGTTATCTGATGCCCAGTGTTTGATGCTCCATGGGTGGGAGTAAAGTTGGTATATGTTGCCCAGGGTTTGTTGCTCCATGGGTGGGAGTAATGGTGGTATCTGATGCCTTGGGTTTCTTGCTCCATGGGCGGGAGTAATGGAGGTATCTGATGCCTTGGTTTTGTTGATCCATGGGTGGGAGTATTGTTTATATCTGATGTCCAGGGTTTGTTGCTCCATGGGTGGGAGTAATGGTGGTATCTGATGCCCTGGGTTTGTTGGTCTATGGGTGAGAGTAATGGTGGTATCTGATTCCTTGTATTTTTTGCTCCATGGGTGGGACTAATGGTGGTATCTGATGCCCTGGGTTTGTTGCTCCTTGGGTGGGAATAAAATTGGTATCTGATGCCTTGGGTTTGTTGCTCCATGGGTGGGAGTAATGGTTGTATTTGATACCCATGGTATGTTGCTCCATGGGTGGGTGTAATGTTTATATATGATGCCCAGGGTTTGTTGCTCCATGGGTGGGATTAATGGTGGTATCTGATTCCTTGTATTTTTTGCTCCATGGGTGGGACTAATGGTGGTATCTGATGCCCTGGGTTTGTTGCTCCTTGGGTGGGAATAAAATTGGTATCTGATGCCTTGGGTTTGTTGCTCCATGGGTGGGAGTAACGGTGGTATATGATGCCCAGGGTTTGTTGCTCCATGTGTGGGAGTAATGGTGGTATCTGATGCCTTGGGTTTGTTGCTCCGTGGGTGGGAGTAATGGTGGTATCTGATGGTTTGGCTTTGTTGCTGCATGGGTGGGAGTAATGGTGGTATCTAATGCCCTCGGTTTGTTGCTCCATGGGTGGGAGTAATGTTGGTATCTGATGCCCTGGGTTTGTTGCTCCATGGGTGGGAGTAATGGTGGTATATGATGCCTTGGGTTTGTTGCTCCGTGGGTGGGAGTAATGGTGGTATCTGATGCCTTGGGTTTGTTGCTCCATGGATGGGAGTAATGATGGTATATAATGCCCTCGGTTTGTTGCTCCATGGGTGGGAGTAATGTTGGTATCTGATGCCCTGGGTTTGTTGCTCCATGGGTGGGAGTAATGGTGTTATATGATGCCCTGGGTTTGTTGCTCCATGGGTGGGAGTAATGGTGGTATCTGATGTCCTGGGTTTGTTTCTCCGTGGGTTGGAGTAATGGTGGTATCTGATGCCCAGTGTTTGATGCTCCATGGGTGGGAGTAAAGTTGGTATATGTTGCCCAGGGTTTGTTGCTCCATGGGTGGGAGTAATGGTGGTATCTGATGCCTTGGGTTTCTTGCTCCATGGGCGGGAGTAATGGAGGTATCTGATGCCTTGGTTTTGTTGATCCATGGGTGGGAGTATTGTTTATATCTGATGTCCAGGGTTTGTTGCTCCATGGGTGGGAGTAATGGTGGTATCTGATGCCCTGGGTTTGTTGGTCTATGGGTGGGAGTAATGGTGGTGTCTGATTCCTTGTATTTTTTTCTCCATGGGTGGGACTAATGGTGGTATCTAATGCCCTCGGTTTGTTGCTCCATGGGTGGGAGTAATGTTGGTATCTGATGCCCTGGGTTTGTTGCTCCATGGGTGGGAGTAATGGTGGTATCTGATGCACAGGGTTTGTTGCTCCATGGGTGGTAGTAATGGTGGTATCTGATGCCTTGGATTTGTTGCTCCATGGGTGGGAGTAATGGTTGTATCTGATGCCCAGGGTTTGTTGCTCCATGGGTGGGAGTAATGGTGGTATCTGATGCCCTGGTTTTGTTGCTCCATGTGTGGGAGTAATGGTGGTATCTGATGCACAGGGTTTGTTGCTCCATTGGTGGGAGTAATGGTGGTATATGATGCCTAGGATTTGTTGCTCCATGGGTGGGATTAATGGTGTTATCTGATGCCCAGGGTTTGTTGCTCCATGGGTGGGAGTAATGGTGGTATCTGATGTCCTGGGTTTGTTTCTCCGTGGGTGGGAGTAATGGTGGTATCTGATGGCCAGTGTTGATGCTCCATGGGTGGGAGAAAATTTGGTATATGTTGCCCAGGGTTTGTTGCTCCTTGGGTGGGAGTAATGGTGGTATCTGATGCCTTGGGTTTCTTTCTCCTTGGGTGGGAGTAATGGAGGTATCTGATGCCTTGGGTTTGTTGCTCCATGGGTGGGAGTATTGTTTATATCTGATGTCCAGGGTTTGTTGCTCCATGGGTGGGAGTAATGGTGGTATCTGATGCCCTGGGTTTGTTGGTCTATGGGTGGGAGTAATGGTGGTGTCTGATTCCTTGTATTTTTTTCTCCATGGGTGGGACTAATGGTGGTATCTAATGCCCTCGGTTTGTTGCTCCATGGGTGGGAGTAATGTTGGTATCTGATGCCCTGGGTTTGTTGCTCCATGGGTGGGAGTAATGGTGGTATCTGATGCACAGGGTTTGTTGCTCCATGGGTGGTAGTAATGGTGGTATCTGATGCCTTGGATTTGTTGCTCCATGGGTGGGAGTAATGGTGGTATCTGAAGCCCTGGGTTTGTTGCTCCATGGGGGGAGTAATGGTGGTATCTGATGTCCTGGGTTTGTTTCTCCATGGGTGGGAGTAATGGTGGTATCTGATTCCCAGTGTTTGATGCTCCATGGGTGGGAGTAACGTTGGTATCTGATGCCCAGGGTTTGTTTCTTCATGGGTGGGAGTAATGGTGGTATCTGAAGCCCAGGGTTTGTTGCTCCATGGGTGGGAGTAATGGTGGTACCTGATGCCTTGGGTTTGTTGCTCCATGGGTGGGAGTAATGGTGGTATCTGATGCCTTGGGTTTGTTGCTCCATGGGTGGGAGTAATGGAGGTATCTGATGCTTTGGGTTTGTTGCTCCATGGGTGGGAGTAATGTTTATATCTGATGCCCAGGGTTTGTTACTCCATGGGTGAGATTACTGGTGGTATCTGATGCCTTGGGTTTGTTGCTCCATGGGAGGGAGTAATGGTGGTATAAGATGGCTTGGATTTGTTGCTCCATGGGAGGGAGTAATATTGGTATCTGATGTCCTGGGTTTGTTGCTCCATGGGTGGGAGTAATGGTGGTATATGATGCTCTGGGTTTGTTGCTTCATGGATGGGAATCATGGTGGTATCTGATGCCCAGGAATTGTTGCTCCATGGGTGGGAGATATGGTGGAATCTGATGCCCTGGGTTTGTCGCTCCATGGGTGGGAGTCATAGTTGTGTCTGATGCCTAGGGTTTGTTGCTCCATGGGAGGAGTAATGGTGGTATCTGATGCCCTGGTTTTGTGTCTCCTTGTGTGGGAGTAATGGTGGTATTTGATGCACAGGGTTTGTTGCTCCATTGGTGGGAGTAATGGTGGTATCTGATGCCTAGGATTTGTTGCTCCATGGGTTGGAGTAATGGTGGTATCTGATGTCCCGGGTTTGTCTCTCCGTGGGTAGGAGTAATGGTGGTATCTGATGCCCAGTGTTTGATGCTCCATGGGTGGGAGTAAAGTTGGTATATGTTGCCCAGGGTTTGTTGCTCCATGGGTGGGAGTAATGGTGGTATCTGATGCCTTGGGTTTCTTTCTCCTTGGGTGGGAGTAATTGAGGTATCTGATGCCTTGGGTTTGTTGCTCCATGGGTGGGAGTATTGTTTATATCTGATGTCCAGGGTTTGTTGCTCCATGGGTGGGAGTAATGGTGGTATCTGATGCCCTGGGTTTGCTGCTCCTTGGGTGGGAATAAAATTGGTATCTGATGCCTTGGGTTTGTTGCTCCATGGGTGGGAGTAATGGTTGTATCTGATACCCAGGGTATGTTGCTCCATGGGTGGGTGTAATGTTTATATCTGATGCCCAGGGTTTGTTGCTCCATGGATGGGATTAATGGTGGTATCTGATGCCTTGGGTTTGTTGCTCCATGGGAGGGAGTAATGGTGGTATCTGATGCCATGGATTTGTTGTTCCATGGGAGGGAGTAATAGTGGTATCTGATGCCCTGGGTTTGTTGCTCCATGGGTGGGAGTAATTGTAGTATATGATGCCCTGGGTTTGTTGCTCCACGTGTGGGAGTAATGGTGGTATCTGATGCCTTGGGTTTGTTGCTCCTTGGGTGGGAGTAATGGTGGTATCTGATGCCTTGGGTTTGTTGCTCCATGGGTGGGAGTAATGGTGGTATCTAATGCCCTCGCTTTGTTGCTCCATGGGTGGGAGTAATGTTGGTATATGATGCCCTGGGTTTGTTGCTCCATGGGTGGGAGTAATGGTGTTATCTGATGCCCTGGGTTTGTTGCTCCATGGGTGGGAGAAAAGTTGGTATATGTTGCCCAGGGTTTGTTGCTCCTTGAGTGGGAGTAATGGTGGTATCTGATGCCTTGGGTTTCTTTCTCCTTGGGTGGGAGTAATGGAGGTATCTGATGCCTTGGGTTTGTTGCTCCATGGGTGGGAGTATTGTTTATATCTGATGTCCAGGGTTTGTTGATCCATGGGTGGGAATAATGGTGGTATCTGATGCCCTGGGTTTGTTGGTCTATGGGTGGGAGTAATGGTGGTATCTGATTCCTTGTATTTTTTTCTCCATGGGTGGGACTAATGGTGGTATCTAATGCCCTCGGTTTGTTGCTCCATGGGTGGGAGTAATGGTGGTATCTGATGCACAGGGTTTGTTGCTCCATGGGTGGTAGTAATGGTGGTATCTGATGCCTTGGATTTGTTGCTCCATGGGTGGGAGTAATGGTGGTATCTGATGCCCTGGGTTTGTTGCTCCATGGGGGGAGTAATGGTGGTATCTGATGTCCTGGGTTTGTTTCTTCATGGGTGGGAGTAATGATGGTATCTGAAGCCCAGGGTTTGTTGCTCCATGGGTGGGAGTAATGGTGGTAGCTGATGCCTTGGGTTTGTTGCTCCATGGGTGGGGGTAATGGTGTTATCTGATGCCTTGGGTTTGTTGCTCCATGGGTGGGAGTAATGGAGGTATCTGATGCTTTGGGTTTGTTGCTCCATGGGTGGGAGTAATGTTTATATCTGATGCCCAGGGTTTGTTACTCCATGGGTGAAATTAATGGTGGTATCTGATGCCTTGGGTTTGTTGCTCCATGGGAGGGAGTAATGGTGGTATAAGATGGCTTGGATTTGTTGCTCCATGGGAGGGAGTAATAGAGGTATCTGATGTCCTGGGTTTGTTGCTCCATGGGTGGGAGTAATGGTGGTATATGATGCTCTGGGTTTGTTGCTTCATGGATGGGAATCATGGTGGTATCTGATGCCCAGGAATTGTTGCTCCATGGGTGGGAGATATGGTGGAATCTGATGCCCTGGGTTTGTTGCTCCATGGGTGGGAGTCATGGTTGTGTCTGATGCCTAGTGTTTGTTGCTCCATGGGGGGAGTAATGGTGGTATCTGATGCCCTGGTTTTGTTGCTCCATGTGTGGGAGTAATGGTGGTATCTGATGCACAGGGTTTGTTGCTCCATTGGTGGGAGTAATGGTGGTATCTGATGCCTAGGATTTGTTGCTCCATGGGTGAGAGTAATGGTGGTATCTGATGTCCTGGGTTTGTTTCTCCGTGGGTAGGAGTAATGGTGGTATCTGATGCCCAGTGTTTGATGCTCCATGGGTGGGAGTAAAGTTGGTATATGTTGCCCAGGGTTTGTTGCTCCATGGGTGGGAGTAATGGTGGTATCTGATGCCTTGGGTTTCTTTCTCCTTGGGTGGGAGTAATTGAGGTATCTGATGTCTTGGGTTTGTTGCTCCATGGGTGGGAGTATTGTTTATATCTGATGTCCAGGGTTTGTTGCTCCATGGGTGGGAGTAATGGTGGTATCTGATGCCCTGGGTTTGTTGTTCTATGGGTGGGGGTAATGGTGGTATCTGATTCCTTGTATTTTTTTCTCCATGGGTGGGACTAATGGTGGTATCTGATGCCCTGGGTTTGTTGCTCCTTGGGTGGGAATAAAATTGGTATCTGATGCCTTGGGTTTGTTGCAACATGGGTGGGAGTAATGGTTGTATCTGATACCCAGGGTATGTTGCTCCATGGGTGGGTGTAATGTTTATATCTGATGCCCAGGGTTTGTTGCTCCATGGATGGGATTAATGGTGGTATCTGATGCCTTGGGTTTGTTGCTCCATGGGAGGGAGTATTGGTGGTATCTGATGCCTTGGATTTGTTGCTCCATGGGAGGGAGTAATAGTGGTATCTGATGCCCTGGGTTTATTGCTCCATGGTTTGGAGTAATTGTAGTATATGATGCCCTGGGTTTGTTGCTCCACGTGTGGGAGTAATGGTGGTATCTGATGCCTTGGGTTTGTTGCTCCTTGGGTGGGAGTAATGGTGGTATCTGATGCCTTGGGTTTGTTGCTCCATGGGTGGGAGTAATGGTGGTATCTAATGCCCTCGCTTTGTTGCTCCATGGGTGGGAGTAATGTTGGTATATGATGCCCTGGGTTTGTTGCTCCATGGGTGGGAGTAATGGTGGTATCTGATGCACAGGGTTTGTTGCTCCATGGGTGGGAGTAATGGTGGTATCTGATGCCCTGGGTTTGTTGCTCCATGGGGGGAGTAATGGTGGTATCTGATGTCCTGGGTTTGTTTCTCCATGGGTGGGAGTAATGGTGGTATCTGATGCCCAGGGTTTGTTTCTTCATGGGTGGGAGTAATGGTGGTATCTGATGCCCATGGTTTGTTGCTCCATGGGTGGGAGTAATGGTGGTATCTGATGCCTTGGGTTTGTTGCTCCATGGGTGGGAGTAATGGAGTTATCTGATGCTTTGGGTTTGAGGCTCCATGGGTGGGAGAAATGTTTATATCTGATGCCCAGGGTTTGTTGCTCCATGGGTGGGATTAATGGTGGTATCTGATGCCTTTGGTTTGTTGCTCCATGGGAGGGAGTAATGGTGGTATATGATGCCTTGGATTTGTTGCTCCATGGGTGGGAGTAATCGTGGTATATGATGCCTTGGTTTTGTTGCTCCATGAGTGGGAGTAATGGTGGTATCTGATGCACAGGGTGTGTTGCTCCATGGGTGGGAGTAATGTTGGTATCTGATGCCCAGGGTTTGTTTCTCCATGGGTGGGAGTAATGGTGGTATCTGATGCCTTGGGTTTGTTGCTCCATGGGTGGGAGTATTAGTGGTATCTGATGCCTTGGGTTTGTTGCTCCATGGGTGGGAGTAATAGTGGTATCTGATGCCTTGGGTTTGTTGCTCCAAAGGTGGGAGTAATGGTGGTATCTGATGCCTTGGGTTTGTTGCTCCATGGGTGGGAGTAATAGTGGTATCTGATGCCTTGGGTTTGTTGCTCCAAGGGTGGGAGTAATGGTGGTATCTGCGCCCTGGGTATACTTCCCGCTAAATTGTGTTTAGTAAGCAACTTGGAAGGTACGACCCCGGAGCATTTTTAAATAGTAAGCAAATATACAGTTTCAAACCAAGCTTTATTGGCAATTTAGCCGAGTCGGGGTGAGGTAATTGCAAACCCCTTGACGTTTAACGATTTCCCATTTTCCCACGTTCAACACCACATACTTCCTATTGCAAATTACTGCTAATTCCGACTGACTGGCTCCCTTTAATAGCAGTTTTCATGATTGCCGTAACAATAACAAAGATGACATCACGAACTACCACCTACACCTCGTCCACCACCACCTCGATAGCCCAACCACTGGCGCCGTCTCAACCTGAATGCAATTATTATCGCTAACGGACAATCCCATCTGGTCTCCCCCCGTCGATGCATCTGGATTGAGAACCGTCTCGTTTTCTCAAAAAAAGACCACTCTAGCTATACAAGTCAAATTTTCTGTTAGCGAAGTTCGTTAGTCGCCTGTCAGCACACCCCGTTGTGGTCGCAGAAAATCACTGTACATAAATAAACGGAGCGCCTGAATTTGACGGTGTCGTTCGTCCCTAATGTTGATTCACACGTCTTAGGGGTATATTAATTATGTAATGAGGGAAAACGTGCATTATACTATGATAAGTAATGTCACGTTTAGGTGATCTGATGATCTGGTGGTGTTTGTAGTACGAAAGGGCGACGATCCGCGCCGATAAAAGACATCTACATTGGAGAGAGCGCCAACGTGTCGCAGTTGTTGGATTCGCTACTGAACGGCTATGATAAACGTCTCAGACCTAACTACAAAGGTAAGGTAATGCTAAAGAATGTCTTTGAAACTTCATATACGTAATGTCTTTGAAACTTCATATACGTAAACTGTCTTATTCTTCAATGTGTTATTCCAGTCTATTTAGCAAAAATAGACTGGAATAACACACTAAAGAATAAAAACACGGGAAACGGTCCAAAATGAAACACTTATCGAAAGAAGCCATTAGAGAAATTAAGTATAAACAAATGATGTGGAAGTCATATAGACGTACTGGAAATGACGAAGACTACAACATTTATAAAGAAGCACTAAACCAAGCTACAGCTGAAATTAGAAATTCAAAGAGAAGCTATGAACATAAATTAGCTTGTAATATAAAAGATGACAGCAAGAGTGTTTATGCGTATGTTCGAAGCAAACAGAAAGTTCAGGATAAGGTCGGTCCTCTAGAAGATAGTGCTGGAAATATAATACCAGAAGGATTCTTGATGGCAGAAGACCTGAATGAGTATTTTAGTTCAGTGTTTATCAGAGAAGACACTAGTTCACTGCCAGTACCAGAGGCTAAGTTCAAGGGGGCAGAATCAGACTATTTAAGACAGTTAATTGTAACCCCAGAAAGAACAAATTAGCATACCACTTGTAACAGTTTTAAACTTGCCATTAGAAGAGGAAGTTGTTCCTTTAGAATGGAAAGAAGCAAACATTATACCGTTATTCAAAAAAGGTTCGAGAAACAAGTCAAATAATTATAGACTAGTTAGTTTAACATCGGTGATTTGTAAATTATTAGAAAGCCTAATTAAAGATCACATGGTGGATTTTCTTGTTAAACATAACTTGATAAACCCATCTCAACATGGGTTTCTAAAAGCTTAACAAATATGTTATGTTTTTTGGAAGATATCACTATGTGGGTAGATGATGGATCACCAGTAGATATCATCTACTTAGATTTTCAAAAAGCTTTCGACAAAGTGCCACATCAGAGATTACTGCTTAAACTAAAGGTCCATGGCATAGGAAATGGTATAATTAACTGGATAGAAAAATGGCTGATTGACAGAAGACAACGGGTAGTTGTTGATGAGGAGGCTTCAAACTGGAAATCAGTTTTGAGTAGGGTTCCACTGGGATCAGTACTGGGACCTATATTATTCTTAATATATATAAACGATTTGGACGATGATATAGCTAGCAAGGTGTTGATATTTGCAGATGATACAAAAGTGCTTAGAAGTGATGGAGATAGACAGCATTTACAAGATGATCTTGATAGGTTGATCAAATGGTCTGAAAAGTGTCAAATGTTGTTCAATTTTGGGAAATGTAAATGCCTTCACACAGGACATGGGAACGAATATGTAGAATATACAATGGGGGGAACTGCACTAAATACTACTGTAAAAGAAAAAGACTTAGGGCTGACAATTAGTGCTGACATGAAGGTTTCAGAGCAATGTGGAATTGCAGCTTCAAAAGGAAATCAAATCCTTGGATTGATTAGGCGAAATATAGCATATAAAGAAAAAAACTAATAATACCGCTGTACAAAACAATAGTTAGGCCTCATTTAGAATATTGTATACAAGCATGGAGGCCATACCGCAAGAAGTACATAGATATGCTAGAAAGAGTACAGAGGAGAGCGACTAAAATGATACAAAAACTGAGGGATCTTAGTTATGAAAAACGCCTAAAAGAATGCGGTTTAATAACACTAGAGACCAGGAGATTGAGAGGTGATCAGATAGAAGTGTTTAAAATATTGAATGGTTATGAAAATATTGATAGAAATATGTTTTTTTCAGTTAAGAAAGATAGAAAGACTAGAGGACATGAAGTTACATTAGTAAAGGAGCAGTGTAGATTAGACGTAAGAAAGTTCTCATTTTCACAAAGGCCTGTGAATGAATGAATGAAAGATTATCTGATGATTGTGCGATGCGGCCTGTTGTTTCATCCTGTACATGGCATTGTAATGGCGGAATTTTATATTTTTATATCACCGTAAATATAACAATCTTATCTACAAGTTTGTCGCTGGATGTACACAAGAATTGTCTTAGCTTTGTGAGTTATTGCCGTTTGAACATTGCGAATGTTCAATATTGCATTATATCCGCTACCGCGTATACATTCCAGGATTAAGCATTTATGATGTCCAAACGGCAATGATGCAAAAACTAAAAACAAATCATGGGTACACCCAGCGGCATATTTGTAGATACGGTTATTACCATTACTATGGTATCAAAAAATATTAAACCCCATTGCAAGCTTGAATATTCGCAATTTTCAAACGGCAATAACTCATAAAAGAAACAAAATCTTGTGTGCATCCAGCGACACATTTGTAGATTATTGTCTTTACGGTGATATAAAGATATATTAAATTCCGCGATTGCGATTTTAGGTACGGCCCGAAACACCAACCCGCATAGATACGCGCCATGCTAAATCCTAGTAGTGCTACCTGCGATGTTACAAGAAACTATGCAGAAAATGTACAGAAAAGCGCTAACTAAAGGGGCCTTGAACAGGGTGACGGAGGAGGTTAAAAATTAGTTGAACATCAGGACACTATTTTGGGAGTTTATTTAATTAAAATTGGGAAAAAAAAGGTTCATTTTGAATGATTTTATAATAATTATGGTGAAATGTATCTAGTGTGTGCGTGTGTGTGCGTGTTTGCGTGTGTGCGTGTGTTTGCGTGTGCGCGTGTGCGCGTGTGCACGTGTGCGTGTGTGCGCGCGTAAAAGTGTGTGTATGTGCGTGTGGGTGTGCGTGTGTGTGTTTGTGAACATGTGCGAGTACGCATGCGTATGTGCATGTGCTTGCCTGTGTGCGGATGCGTATCAGGGTGTACGTAAGTGTGTAGTATTTCATAGTTTGCATGCCAGCGTGCGTGCGTGCGGGCGCCTTTGTATGGTGTGTGTGCGTGCGTGAGCACGAGCGTGCATTGAGTGAGTGTGTGCGTGCATGTGCGCTTGTGCGCGCACGAGACTCCACGTGTGTGCGCGTGTGCGCGTGTGCGCGTGTGCGCGTGTGCGCGTGTGCGTGTGCGCGGATGGGTCTATACGAGCGTACACTCTCATGTGTGATTGTGTGTGTTCTTGTTTGCTTGTGTCTACACATAATTGTGTGTGTTCTTGTTTGCTTGTGTCTACACATAATTGTGTGTGTTCTTGTTTGCTTGTGTCTACACATAATTGTGTGTGTTCTTGTTTGCTTGTGTCTACACATAATTGTGTGTGTTCTTGTTTGCTTGTGTCTACACATAATTGTGTGTGTTCTTGTTTGCTTGTGTCTACACATAATTGTGTGTGTTCTTGTTTGCTTGTGTCTACACATAATTGTGTGTGTTCTTGTTTGCTTGTGTCTACACATAATTGTGTGTGTTCTTGTTTGCTTGTGTCTACACATAATTGTGTGTGTTCTTGTTTGCTTGTGTCTACACATAATTGTGTGAGTTCTTGTTTGCTTGTGTCTACACATAATTGTGCGTGTTCTTGTTTGCTTGTGTCTACACATAATTGTGTGTGTTCTTGTTTGCTTGTGTCTACACATAATTGTGTGTGTTCTTGTTTGCTTGTGTCTACATATAATTGTGTGAGTTCTTGTTTGCTTGTGTCTACACATAATTGTGTGTGTTCTTGTTTGCTTGTGTCTACACATAATTGTGTGTGTTCTTGTTTGCTTGTGTCTACACATAATTGTGTGTGTTCTTGTTTGCTTGTGTCTACACATAATTGTGTGTGTTCTTGTTTGCTTGTGTCTACACATAATTGTGTGTGTTCTTGTTTGCTTGTGTCTACACATAATTGTGTGTGTTCTTGTTTGCTTGTGTCTACACATAATTGTGTGTGTTCTTGTTTGCTTGTGTCTACACATAATTGTGTGTGTTCTTGTTTGCTTGTGTCTACACATAATTGTGTGTGTTCTTGTTTGCTTGTGTCTACACATAATTGTGTGTGTTCTTGTTTGCTTGTGTCTACACATAATTGTGTGTGTTCTTGTTTGCTTGTGTCTACACATAATTGTGTGTGTTCTTGTTTGCTTGTGTCTACACATAATTGTGTGTGTTCTTGTTTGCTTGTGTCTACACATAATTGTGTGTGTTCTTGTTTGCTTGTGTCTACACATAATTGTGTGAGTTCTTGTTTGCTTGTGTCTACACATAATTGTGTGTGTTCTTGTTTGCTTGTGTCTACACATAATTGTGTGTGTTCTTGTTTGCTTGTGTCTACACATAATTGTGTGTGTTCTTGTTTGCTTGTGTCTACACATAATTGTGTACTACATAATTGTGTGTGTTCTTGTTTGCTTGTGTCTACACATAATTGTGTGTGTTCTTGTTTGCTTGTGTCTACACATAATTGTGTGTGTTCTTGTTTGCTTGTGTCTACACATAATTGTGTGTGTTCTTGTTTGCTTGTGTCTACACATAATTGTGTGAGTTCTTGTTTGCTTGTGTCTACACATAATTGTGTGTGTTCTTGTTTGCTTGTGTCTACACATAATTGTGTATGTTCTTGTTTGCTTGTGTCTACACATAATTGTGTGTGTTCTTGTTTGCTTGTGTCTACACATAATTGTGTGTGTTCTTGTTTGTTTGTGTTCAATACAATTGTGTGTAAAGTTTGTTTGCTTGTGTCTACACACAATTGTGTGTTCTGTTTGTTTGTGGCTCACACACACTGTGTGAGTTCTTGTTTGTTTGTGTCTACACATAATTGTGTGTGTTCTTGTTTTTGCTTCTTGTGTCTACACATAATTGTGTGTGATGGTTTGTAGTTCACACATAATTGTGTGTTCTGTTTGTTTGTGTCTACACATAATTGTGTGTGTTCTGTTTGTTTCAGGCTCACACATAATTGTGTGTTCTTGTTTGCTTGTGTCTACACATAATTGTGTGTGTTCTTGTTTGCTTGTGTCTACACATAATTGTGTGTGTTCTTGTTTGCTTGTGTCTACACATAATTGTGTGTGTTCTTGTTTGCTTGTGTCTACACATAATTGTGTGAGTTCTTGTTTGCTTGTGTCTACACATAATTGTGCGTGTTCTTGTTTGCTTGTGTCTACACATAATTGTGTGTGTTCTTGTTTGCTTGTGTCTACACATAATTGTGTGTGTTCTTGTTTGCTTGTGTCTACACATAATTGTGTGTGTTCTTGTTTGCTTTTGTCTACACATAATTGTGTGTGTTCTTGTTTGCTTGTGTCTACACATAATTGTGTGTGTTCTTGTTTGCTTGTGTCTACACATAATTGTGTGAGTTCTTGTTTGCTTGTGTCTACACATAATTGTGTGTGTTCTTGTTTGCTTGTGTCTACACATAATTGTGTGTGTTCTTGTTTGCTTGTGTCTACACATAATTGTGTATGTTCTTGTTTGCTTGTGTCTACACATAATTGTGTGTGTTCTTGTTTGCTTGTGTCTACACATAATTGTGTGTGTTCTTGTTTGCTTGTGTCTACACATAATTGTGTGTGTTCTTGTTTGCTTGTGTCTACACATAATTGTGTGTGTTCTTGTTTGCTTGTGTCTACACATAATTGTGTGTGTTCTTGTTTGCTTGTGTCTACACATAATTGTGTGTGTTCTTGTTTGCTTGTGTCTACACATAATTGTGTGTGTTCTTGTTTGCTTGTGTCTACACATAATTGTGTGTGTTTTTGTTTGCTTGTGTCTACACATAATTGTGTGAGTTCTTGTTTGCTTGTGTCTACACATAATTGTGTGTGTTCTTGTTTGCTTGTGTCTACACATAATTGTGTGTGTTCTTGTTTGCTTGTGTCTACACATAATTGTGTGTGTTCTTGTTTGCTTGTGTCTACACATAATTGTGTGTGTTCTTGTTTGCTTGTGTCTACACATAATTGTGTGTGTTCTTGTTTGCTTGTGTCTACACATAATTGTGTGTGTTCTTGTTTGCTTGTGTCTACACATAATTGTGTGTGTTCTTGTTTGCTTGTGTCTACACATAATTGTGTGTGTTCTTGTTTGCTTGTGTCTACACATAATTGTGTGTGTTCTTGTTTGCTTGTGTCTACACATAATTGTGTGTGTTTTTGTTTGCTTGTGTCTACACATAATTGTGTGAGTTCTTGTTTGCTTGTGTCTACACATAATTGTGTGTGTTCTTGTTTGCTTGTGTCTACACATAATTGTGTGTGTTCTTGTTTGCTTGTGTCTACACATAATTGTGTGTGTTCTTGTTTGCTTGTGTCTACACATAATTGTGTGTGTTCTTGTTTGCTTGTGTCTACACATAATTGTGTGTGTTCTTGTTTGCTTGTGTCTACACATAATTGTGTGAGTTCTTGTTTGCTTGTGTCTACACATAATTGTGTGTGTTCTTGTTTGCTTGTGTCTACACATAATTGTGGGTGTTCTTGTTTGCTTGTGTCCACACATAATTGTGTGCACTGTTTGTTGCAGACATCTTTACACCTTTCTGTGGAACGCAACTATCCAAAATACTAACTTGCCATGCACACATTAACACTAACACTAACCCTAACCCTAACGCTAACCCTAACCCTAACCCTAACCCTAACCCTAACCCTAACCCTAACCCTAACCCTAACCCTAACCCTAACCCTAACCCTAACCATTGCAGGTCCTCCCGTCGAAGTGGGGATTACAATGTTTGTGTCGACTGTCAGTTCCATATCAGAAGTTGACATGGTGAGTACATTTCGTTACAGCTTACTGCAACTTTTGCAACTGACATTGTGCACCGACTAGAGTACGAACTACGTAAGTAATAACATGTTCGGATGTTTTCCTAACCGCAATGCTGTTATTACTGCTTGCATTCATACCTATTAGCCGATATAACGTTTATTCAAAGATATACGTAAACACACGATTTTGTACGAAAATAAGTTGTCATCTCATGTGTGATGTCGCGTAATTGAGCAATACTGCTATCAAAATATACAGGGGCACACACAGGTGTATACAATTAACATGCAACACATACACGTTGAATACGAGGCACATAAAAATTTAAACAGACAGACATGACACACACGGCGCAGACGGCATATATGCATAAAGAGGTACATTCAGCACATTCAGCACATTCGACACATTCGACACATTCGGCCAATTCGCTACACACGATAATATGCATAAAAGACACATGCGCATCTTTACAAACACTTATAGAGGAGTTTGTGTACGTGGTACATAGCACAATATAGAGTCACATACGGCTCATATACAGGCACATACGGCACATACATATCCATATTCGTCACATACAGAAGCACATATGACACACGAATAGGACATATGACGCATACGGCACATGTACAGGAACAAACGGCACATATAGAAGCAGATATAGCACATATACAGGCACGCACGCCACATATAGAAGCACATGCAGCGGCACAACCCAACCGTTGACCTCCGGTGGCGGTGTAATTAATGGCGTTACATAATTGGTGTTGGACGATGGAAACCACGAATCGGTCCTGCGAGGCCAGCCTATCCCCCGTCCTTCGGCCGAGGGCAGCTGCTGTGTGCATAATGCATGGCCTGCTCTCCGCCGTTGCGACACAGTGCCGCTTATTGCGACGTCCTCGATCATTGTCAGTCACCCCGCCACCGTCCCCGTCTCCGAGCGGAAGTGTTCGCGGCCAAGCCAGCATAAGACCATCCATATGCGTCTATCTGCAAATGACACTCTCGGGTCGGGGCATCACAGAGGCAGCACCTCGCGACGATTTGGGTCTAGTGTCCATTTATAGGCTAACGGGAACGCGACACTGCCCGTTACGCTGGTATTTATCCTTGAGATTGCGGTCACTGTTACGTGTTCCATCACTGTCACGGATTAGCGAGGTCTCCGTACACTAGATGGC